>VMDO01011545.1:0-66324 GCA_007922755.1 Pedetes capensis | reverse complement strand
CAGCTCTGATTACAGGGGCCTGAGGACACAGGACATTTCTGTTCAATGTATTTTGAGAGCATCTGCGGTGGTGAGGCAAGGCATATAAATAGTGTTCCAGCAGCCACGCTGTCCCAGCGGGCTCTCCTGTCCCAGGGGAGTATAATGAGAAAGCCCATGCCATGCCATGTGGACAGTGTGGCAGGAGCCACGGGTCCCCATGGGGCCACTGGGGCTTTGGCTTAGTTCTGCCTCCATCACTTCCTAGCCCTGTGAGCTCTGCTCGGCTGTCTCCCAGCTCCAGTCACCTCAGCTGTGGAAAGGGGGTATTGATCCACCTTGCCTGTTTTGGGCAGGGATTAGATTCCCTAGAAAGTGTCTGATTGCCAGTCCATGGCACCCATGGGGGAGGGGGCGTGCCTGTGCACATGCGTGCGTGGTACAAGGGTGGACAGATGAGTAACTATGGGCCCTTGGTAACAGGAGGCTGTGGCTCCTGAAGAAGTCCTTTCAGTCTGACTTCCTACTCACAAGACTTTCTGTACCCCAGTGGAAGCGCACACGGAAATCCTCGGCAGACACTACGGGCTCCCCCAACACACTCTCCCAGTCCTGCTTGAGTTCTTCCTCAATTCCTCTTGTTGTTGTTGTTCTTAGGTGCCATCAAGTCAGTATGTGACTCATAGCGACCCTGCGCACAACAGGCGAAACACTATTGTCAGTGCTTCTCTGCTGTTCATAGGGTTTTCAATGGTGGATTGGTTTTTGGGAGTGAGTTGCCGGGTCCTTCTCCGAAAAGTGTTGCTGAGGCTGTCCTTGAACTCTCGACCCTCCTGCCTCATCCTCTGCAGCTCGTTGATTACAGGCATGCACCACCACGACCAGCCCATTCCTCGTAGGTGCTCCTTAAACTTGATGTCTCAGGTGACCAGGAGCTCATTCCTTCACAGGACATTAGCGCATCTCAGAATTCTCGCATGTTGAAGCAGGAGATCAGAGATGGTGACTGGCTTTAGATGGGGTACCTGAAAGAAGGCCAGTCACCCCCTTCCCACTGCAGAGCTCTGCCCCACACCACCAGACCTCAAGCCATGAGGCCACTGGGATCTCCACATTAGGTGACCCTGGGGTCTCTCACCTAGGCTCCTTGCTCTGCCTCAGGCACCCATTCCACCCAACCTGAGAACAGCTTCCCTCTGAAGCTGAGACACCCATGCAGGTACCAGATGAAAAATTCCCTGTCCACTGTGCTCTGCATTTGCCAAGGGCTTTGCTCACTGTAGGCATAGACATCATCGGATGGGACAGAGTGGCTCCTGGTATTTTCTGGGCTCTGTAAGCCTTTTGGTATTTTCTGGCATAAAACCTTCTCTGGGATCTGTAAGGCTTTCTTAACCTGACCCTAACCTCCTTGCCCAGGTTCACAGCCTCTCGTCCCAGCTCACGAACCTTATTCTCCAACACCAAAGACTTCTCTCTCCTCTAACCCCAGCTCTTTTCCCTGACTTCCTGACATTGTCTCTGCTGTTACCTCAGAGAAGACATCTTTTCCTTGCCCAGCAGGCTCCTACTCAGCCTTCAAAATCCCGTTAACATGCCAGGAAATTGGTCCCTGGTTGCCAAGGTAAGCAGCATGCCACTGTCCACCTCAGGCTCCCATGGACCCTAGTTTTGCACTCTGCAGGGAGTATTAAATTGGCCGATTCAGAGACAGCCTGCACAGCTTAGGGAGAGCCAGGCTCAAAATTAAAAAAAAAAAATTAAAAAGGAGCTTGGGTACAGTTCAGTGATAAATCACTTGCCTAGCATGCGTGAGGCCCTGGGTTCAATCCCCTAGTATGGAGGAAAGAAAACTGGCTTATTGATTGGTCTGGGTTTGCTACTGAGCTCCTTAGACCTAGGGCCTATGCCTCTATGCTCTCTTGTTGAGTGCCTAGAACAGTGATGGGCACAGAGCAGGTACTCCATGAGTCAATGTAGCATTAGTTGTATGTGGTGTTAGATGCAGTGGAATCTGGTCTAACTCATAGTAACTCTATATATAATAGGACAAAACACTCCCTAACACTGGGCCATGCCCAGCACTATTGTCAGTACTTCTCTGCTATTCCTAAGGTTTTCAATGGCTGATTATTTTGGGCGTGGGTTCCCAAGTCCTTCTCCCAAGCGTACAGCACCCAGTATTCCCAGGTGGTCTCCCATCCAAATACTAACCAGGCCTGACCCTGCTGAGCTTCCAAGATCTGACAAGATCAGACGCCAGGATGGTAGGGCTGTAGATGAGCCCGTGTCATAGGGAGAAATAAATCAATGAGTTGGGGGTATCATCTTCAGAGTTTACTTAGTAAGAAGAAACACTTTCATTTTTTCTAAAAGAGTTTTGTTTTTGTTTTGTTGTTGTTGTTGTTGTTTTTGCAGTACTGGGGGTTGAACCCAGGGCCTCATGCCTGCATGCTTTGCAAGTGCTGAACCACTGAGCTGCACCCTGAGCCCATTTTTTTACTTTTTGAGACAGGGTCTTGCTAAATTACACAGACCACCTCTGGTCTTGAATTTACAATCCTCCTGCCTCTGCCTCTCAAATCGTTGGGATTACAGGCTGTACCACTGTGCCCAGCCTAAAAAAGTATTTTCTTAATACTCTTGACACCTCTACTTCCCCAGAACAGAGCAATCACGTGGGTTGGCACAAGGGTTGCCTTCTTTGTCTGCTCACCAAGGGGGTCTCTTCTTCCAAGGATGCGTAGCTCCCACCTATGGTCTTGCAGGTGTAAGCACAGAGGCCAAGCCTCCCCTGAGGACTGGGACTGGAGGCTGCAGTGAGCTCTCCTCCCAGGGACCTCACTCCCACATGTGCCCAACACAGGGGACCAAAAGGCACTTCTTAGCCATCACCGTGGAGGGTGGTTGTCCAGCCCATTTCCTACAGAAGCCCATTTCCTACAGGCAGCTATGGCAAAAACCAACCAGCTAGGATTTAGCTCAGTTGGTAGAGTGCTGTGCTGCAGTCTCTGAGGTCCTGAGTTCAATTCCCAGCACCACAAAAATGGGAGAAGGGCCTGGCAATCCACTCCCAAGGCAATCTTGAGACAGTCAGCCATTGAAAACCCTATGAGGGTCGAGGGTCGCTATGAGTTGGATACCGACTCAACGGCACCTAACAACAACAAGGGCCCAAGGACATCCTATTTATTGGCTGACCAGGAATTTCTGGCCTTAAGAGGACACTTCTCTTGTTTTCCAAGCCCTCTCCCTGGGCTCCAGCCCAGAGAGGGTCGGCAAGGGTCTGGAAGCCAAACAGCTAGCAAGCAGAAAACCTGAATTCAGACCCATGGTGGCCTTCTGCCCATGAACACAGCACAGTCCCTGAACCAGGCCCCCAGGCTCAGTGGGCCCCCACTGGCCAAGGCGCCAGAACCCCTGGGAAGCAGGCTGGGCCCTCTGTGAGCCCAGGGGCCAGGGGCCGCACTGGGCACAGCACCCGTCAGCATGGTTTTCCAACTTCAATACTTCATTATTTAATTGCGATGTGAATTAAATTGTAATTTCATTCATCTAAGACCGACTAGGTACCGGTTTTGAATAGGTTTCAACCTCTTGAGAGGTCCTTGACTATCTGCACTTTTAATCTGCTTCGTTCCACAAAGCCTAGCTGCATCCTGCCTGTGTCCTGCGTTGCAGACGCCGGTGGCCCCGAGCTGAATACTGCAGAGCTTGTCGACTGGGGGAGCTCTCTGCCCAGTGGCAAACACAGAAGTGACAACGCGTGATTACAGCAGGTGATGCCTGGAAGTGTTGGCGTGCAGGGGGCAGGGGACCAGGGCACATACAGCCAGCATGGGCACTGTGAGGTGTCTCTCCAAAGTCTGGGGACCTCCCACCCAGGCCTCATCCCGCCCATCACTGTCTCGGAGAGCGTGGGCATGGGTCCACTGCTCCCCAGTGGGCTCCCAGCAGGCACCAGACAGGGAAAACCTAAATCCCTCCAGCGCCTCACCCAGGCAGTGATTTACAGGCTGCCTCCACCAGCCAGACACGATGCTAGACAGACGTGTCTTTTACTGTTTGTCAGTCATTACTCCAAAGCTGTCCAAATGCTGGGTTTTGATGTACATGTTTGGATAATTTGTTGTTGTTGTTAGGTGCCGTCGAGTCAGTATCTGACTCATAGCGACCGTCTGTTCAACAGGGGAAACACTATTGTCAGTGCTTCTCTGCTATTCATAGGGTTTTCAATGGCAGATTGATTTTTGGGAGGGGGTTGCCAGGTCCTTCTCCCAAGCCTACAGCTTCTGGTGTTCCCAGGCGGTCTCCCATCCAGGTACTAACCAGGCCCGACCCTGCTTAGCTTCCGAGATCTGATGAGATCGGATGCCACAGGGCTACCGCTGCAGGCTGTTTGGATAATAACAGGCTTTTATTACTCTTATGATTTAAGACACTGTAACAAAGAGTAAATTTATAAGGGAGAAAACTGTCCCACGACCACATTTGCTTTTCTATGTGTATCATCTGTTTGCCTTTGTCTGAATTATATACATTTACCTTATATTCATTTGTCTGAATGGTATACATTTACATTTCAGGCAGCCTACAATGCCAAAAGCATGGGCCTCGTGCTAAGTCGTGAGTTCGAATCCCAGCTCTGCTGTTTACTAGATGTGGGATGAAATGTCCGTCATCTTCAGAGTGGGTCTGCAGACCATAACAGCATTGCTGATGCGAACGAGCACATGAGGTGTGGGAGAAGGCCTCACGTGCTGCCCAGAACCAGCTGGCACTCAGGCTCGGGATCAGGAAGCACGCTGTGTTGCTGAGCTCAAACTATGTCCTAGGAAAGGGATTTAATTTATTCTAAGTACACCACAGCCTGCAGCTTTAGCCCTGTGGTGCCTGATCCTGTCAGATCTTGGAAGTTAAGCAGGGTTGGGCCTGGTTGTACTTGGATGGGAGACTGCCTGGGAACACCAGGTGCTGTAGGCTTGGGAGAAGGACCTGGCAACCCACTCCCCAAAACAATCAGCCATTGAAAACCCTATGAATAGCAGAGAAGCACTTATAATAGTGTTTCGCCTGTTATACATAGGGTCGCTATGAGGAGGACACGGACTCAACGGCACCTAACAACAAAGTACGTGGAAGGGCTGGGGCTTAGCTCAGTTGGTAGAGTGCTGCTCTGTACTCTCTGAGGCCCAGGTGAAAGAAAAAAAAAAGAAGGACATGTCAACCCACTCCCAAAATAATTAGCCATTGAAAACCCTTTGAGGGATGCTATGAGTTGGACACCACTTGATGGCACCTAACAAGTACACCAAAAACATGAAATAAAGACAGACAAGTGATAGGAGAGAGCTTTTATTTGGATCGAAGGAAGAATTTGTAATCATTAATCCAACAGTGCACTTCAGGAGGTACCTTAGGAGGTAGAAACACCTCCACTACTACAGGTTCACAAACCCCTGGGTGAAAAGTGGAAGGATTTAGTCACCACTAAGGAGAGGGAGGGACTGGGATTTAGCTCAGTTGGTAGAGCGCTGCGCTGCAGTCTCTGAGGTCCCAAGTTCAATTCCCAGCACTGCAAAAATGGGAGAAGGACATGGCAATCCACTCCCAAGGCAATCCCGAAACAGTCAGCCATTGAAAACCCTATGAGGGTCGCTATGAGTCAGATATCAACTCGACGGCACCTAACAACAACAATAAGGAGAGAGAACAAGGCATCCATGAGGGCCACCTAGAGCTCACAGATGCAGGGAGCCTGTGACAGGCGTGGCTTGTCAGCAGAACACTACATGGTCACCTGAACTGTCCCCCCATGACATCTGTGGTTCTGCTTTATTTTATTGCATTTCACTTCACTGTGGTAAGATCACCTCGTAACAGATTAGTAAGTGCACAATATAACCTCATTTCTATCTAGGCACGATCCCTAGGGTTTTCAATGGCCAGTTGTTTTGGGAGTGGTTTGCCAGTGCCTACTCTCTGGCCTGTCTTATTCTGGAAGCTCAGCTGAAACCTGTGCACCATGGGTGACCCTGCTGGTATCTGAGATACCGGTGGCATAGCTTTCAACCTCATCGCAACGCACAAGCCTCCACAGTGCGGCAAACCGACAGATCGTGTGCCTGGCACAGAATCAGGAAGTGTTTCGATGTGCTGTACACAGGGTCGCTATGAGTTGGACTCGACTCAATGACACCTAACAACAACAACAACAACAACAACAACAACATCTAGGCACAATGCTGTACATCAGCCCTCCAGAACTTACTCATTGTAACTGAAAATCACTAGCGTAAAGAAGTCCTACGCCCATTCTTTACATGAAGTTTCATCTAATTCATTGTTGTGGTTGGCTTCTCTTGTGCTTATATTGTCACGAGCGGACACCCTGTCATCTGGCTGGCTGGCTGGCTGCAGCTGGCCTGGATCTGCCAGGAATGTTGTGAAAGGAAAGGGCTGTCTTTAGAGATGGCGTCAACCAAAAGACAGTGTACATTCTGAAAATTTTATTTCCAAGTTTTATTATGAGTCAAACATAAAAAAGCTGGAAGAAACTCTCATCTCTACCTGAACATAGCCAGAGTTCGCTGGAGGTGGTGCATCCCAGTGCCTGGGCACAGAGAAGTTAAGTCAGGTGGGTAGGAGGGGAGAAGTGTCAGGGGGGTTTGTCACGGAAGGCCTCTGCATAGCTTCTGATGAGGAGCCTTCAGGACAACCACAGGTGGGCAGGGGGCTACCTTCACACATTCCCTGGGTGTCTGCCAGGACTTCCCTTCATGCCACAATGTTACCCCAGCTTTAGCCTCTCAAGAATGTTCAGTCCTAACACCTCCTAAGCGCCATTAACATGCCCACACTCTGTGACCCAGAAACCCCATGCCTTGGGACTCATCTGCGGCACATCCTGCTCTGGGTAGCTGCAGGGAGGGAATGGTTAGGATAGTGTGGCTCAGCCACTTGCAAGAATATTAAGAAGTAACCAGCCGGGCATGGTGGCACATGCCTGTAATCCCAGCAGCTTGGGAGGCGGAAGCAGGAGGATCGCAAGTTCGAGACGAGAGGAAGTCTGTGTAACTTAGTGAGACCCTGTCTCAAAAAAAAGTAAAACAATGGGCTGGGGGTGCAGCTCAGTGGTCCAGCACTTGCAGAGCATGGAAGCACGAGGCCCTGGGTTCAAACCCCATGACCAAAAAAAAAAAAAAAAAAAAAAGAAGTAACCCAAAATTTTGCCAATGTTATTAAGACCAAAAATCAAGCGATCAACTTTGCTAAATAATAAAGCTGAGGGACAGCCACATCACATTATTCATCGTGTGGCCACTTATTCACTCCCTGATTCAACAGACCCTGCACTGGCTCCGGAAAGGCGCAGAGGAAGACATGGCAGGCTGTCTACCTCCATAAGGCCGCCCTGTTTTGAGAAGCTTCCCCAGCATGAGAAGAAACCCCTTAGTTGACTTGAAAATGGTCTTTGAATCCTTCTCCCTCTGTATTTCCTCTGCCTGTCCCCAGGGAAGTCACCCCACCACTCTGCTCCTTGTTGATAAACTGAGATGTGAGTATCATTCACAGTCCTGACCACAGCAACAGACACCTGGGTTAGCCTCCATGACAAGCAGCAGCAGCAGCACTGGAGGAAGACACAGGTGGGAGGGGACTCAGCACAGGAAAGGAAGTGCTTACAAATGGCAAGATGTCAGACATGGAAGAGACCTTAAAAGCTCACCTGCCCCAAGAACTCAAGTTCAGACCAGCCCTCCACAGCCCTGTGAAATGGCCATCCAACCTCTGTCTGAACACCTCCCCTAGTGTAACTGACCTGCTAATGAACTGACCCCTCCGGTCTTCACACAGCGCTTCTGGCTAACCTGGAATCCAGTGTCCAGGGAAACCTATCCACCTGTCCTCCTCACTTGACCCCTTGGGGACCCAAAGGATAACAGATCTGCTGCCTCTTCTTCAGGAAAGACTTCAGGTCACTCCTCTTCAAACCAGAAGACCTTCCCAGGGTAGGATTTCTCTGTCCACACAAGCCACAGCTTCTGTCCCCAAGATATCCTGTTTTCTCTCTCCTGCCATATCCCTCCCCTTATCTGTGACCCTTAACAGTGGACTCAGAGGGACAGAAGTACCATGACCATCTGACCCAAGACAGGCTCACTCCCAGGTCTGAAGACACCCTGCCGGTCGCCCCAGCAGCAGGCCACAGACAACCAGGGAGCACACGCCTCGTCCAAAGTGGGCAGCTGATTCTCAACCCAGCCGCTGACAGCCTTGCAGGGAGTCAAGAGGAAGAGAAGCCCGATGTTTAGATTTGTACAAGGACTCTGAACTTTTCATGCTGGTGAGTAACTGAACGCTTGTGAAGCATTAAAACCCTCTGTGGGCTGGCCCCACCTGTGGGCCAAGTCATGTTCTACCAGGTTCAGTTCCTCCAATCATCTCTACTTGGAAAATGGGGCAATAGAGGCTCCCTGGGTTCAGCTCTCGGCTCAGGGCAGCCAGAAAAAGCCCCAGAGCTGGGCCCAGAACCCACGGCTGACAGCCACACCCATGCCCTTCCCCCACGTCTCACTGCATGCAGCAGAGCTGGGCACCCCCCACAGCAGGTCTCTGGGATGGAAGAACGTCCTGGAACCACTCGGAACTAAACTGACAGGGTCTGGAGACATGGTCACTGGCCTTCTAGGACTTTTCCAGGCATAAGTAGTCAATGAGAGACACACAGATTGGAGATTGGAATGGCCTGTGATGACCACAAAGTACCACCACAGGGTCTGAAGATGACAAGGAATCCAATGAAGTTCTGAGCAACAAGACCTCCCCCCACAGGCCCACACAAAGCCCTTCATGGAGACCTGGTGAGCAGGTCAGCCCCACACTGCTGAGTCCGGGCAATAACATATCCAATTCAAGTCATGCTTCAAAAACTGGGGTGAGAAACTCGGGTCTGCTACAGAACACCAAGTGCAGAAAAATCAAAAGACAAAACGCCTCTCTGTTCCAGAAACCAACAGAAGGCGTGAGTAGGAAAGGGACCAAGCCTTAGATTAAGCAGGCAAAGCCCCTTGACCATCGACCCTTCCACCTCAATTGCCCCCAGCTTTCCTTCCACTCCAGATTTCTCACTGGTGAAGCTCTGCAGCTCTGAAAACCACAACTCAAAACAGGTGCTGGCATTTGGCACCGTAGCCTTCCCAGCTGCAGGAACCAAGCAGGTGCAGCTGGCCCGCTTCGCTCCCTTTCCCTCTGAGGCCGAGGCAAAGCCCAGACGCGCAGCTCCAGGCTGGGGCCATCCGCCAAGGGCTTCGGTAAGAAGCCCCCCTGCATTTGGAGGGTGCGTCCTCCTGGCTCGCACGCCCCCCTCATCCCTAGATGTCCCGCGAAGGTGGGAGGAGCCAGAAGCCTGGAACACCCAGCACGGGCAGAGGGGACCAGAACTCGGGCCTTACCTGGCAGGCAGGTGCTCAAGGGGTCTCGCTGGGCTCCGGCCCTGGACGCAGGGCCACTGCAAGCAGTCAGTGTCCGGAGAGGACGCCGTACCCAGGGAGCCCCCTCCTGGGGGTCACCTGCCAGCGGCCCACCTGCCCCCCTGCACTTGCAAAATCTAGCAAGTTCAGTGTGGGGTAAAACGTGCAGTGAGTGTCCCACGGAGGTCCGCAGAGCCAGCGAGCGCTCCAGCTCCTACTGACCTGGGCGAAGAGGAGCGGGTGGGACCCGGGGACCCGGCCGCCCAGGAACAAAGCTGCCGAGCCTCCCCGGGGCGCACTGCGCGGCGCTGGGACTCCCGGGCCCGGAGCGCTGGGCGCGGGGCGGGGCCGGCGGGCCGGGGGCGGGGACCCGGGAGGGGCCGGAGGCGTGGAGCTCCCCGCCCAAAGAGGAGGGGCCTTGCGGGGCACTGGGCGGACAGCGGAGATGGCCCGCGGCCCGTGCAGGGGTCTCGGGGGCCAGGACAGCCTTAGGCTCCAGGCGGTGGTGAGGCTGCCCAGGGAAGCAGGGAGGGCAAGGACAGGGGCCCAATTATAGACGATCCTGGATATTTTGGTCCCTTTTCCAGCGCGGTCTGAAATAGCCCCCCCCCGCCCTCGACCCTGCAGGCAGCTGCCGCGAACGAGTTTGAAAAGTTTGACTTGGCGAAAGGGGAGGGGGAGGGACGCCCTGCTCTTTGTCCAGCACAGAGAGGCGAGGCCCTCCCCTGTGACAGGTGAGAGCAGATAACCAGCAATGCGACCCTGGGTGCCAGGACCTCCTCCAGCACCCAGCCCTGTGTATGGGGCCCTGGCTCCAGCCCGGGGAGGGTGTGGACTGTGTCTTTTATTTTTGGATGAGGACAGTGAAGGCCCAGAGAGAGCCTTTGCCACCAGCCAGGCCCCTTAGTGGGACAGGGAGGGGAGGCCACGCTGGTCTGCTGGGGACACCTGCCTCACCCATGGGCTTCCCGCCCTGAGAGGCGGTGGACCGGGAGCAGATGCTGGCCTGGGGCCCTTCCACTTTGGATTTCCCAGCACTGTTCCTAAAAATGAACCAAGCAGGGTATTTTGAACTGGATGAGAACATGGCTTAATTTTACGCATCCCCCACCTCCCCACTCCCAATCTGTCTTCTGAGCTCTAGGGTGTCTTTATTTGGGTGCCTGCTGGGTAGCAACCGTTAATAAACAGACAGAATGGGCTCCTCTGTGACCCGGGGACTCTCAACGACCTGCCTCTGCCTCCCTGTCCTACCTTATTTTCCAACTACCTTGGTTGCAGTACATTGCACACGCGTTTCCAGGAAGTGCCAGGTGCTGGCTCAGCAGCCCAGAGGTGGGGCCTTTTCCAAAAAATGGAGACAGGCTGATGAGTGCCCAGCTTATCAACCTCCCAGGGGGGCGGGGGTGGGCGGGCAGGGAGGAGAGCGGCCACACCTGTGTGAGGTGGGTTAACAAGCAGCTGCGATGTGCCCAGGGGAGCCAGGCTGAGCAGGCAGCCCCTGGGTGTGCCCCGCACCTACTGTAGGTAGACAGAGCGTGAACAAGGACGCCAGGCACCACGTTGAGCTCCCGAACTCCACCAAGCTCGGAGAAGGAAACAAGCAGATATCTGAGTCGGAGCGCAGATGAAGGCGCAAACTGCAGAGCTGGAGGCTGGCAGAATGGGAGGAGCCACGCAGAGAAGGAGGAGACCCCGGATGAAGAGCTGGAGGGTGACTGGGAGTCCACCGGGGCTGCGCCTCTGAGCAGAGAGAAGGATTTGGCGTGGAATTGAGAGCCCTTCGTGGCCTGGGTTTTGTGGGGGCTGGAATGGTGATCAGGTTGGATTGGGGAGCAGAGTACAGGTGAGGAAGCAGTGAGACCCACGGGGAAGGGTGGAGTCACTGATGCACTTTAGAGGGACAGGGACACCAGTGGACAGGTGTGGGGCTTGATAGGGGCCCTGGTAGCTATAGGGCTGGAGTTGAGGTGGTGTGTTGTTAGGTGTCGTCAAGTCGAGTCTGACTCACAGCGACCCGCATAGGGTTTTCAGTGGCTGTTTCAGGATTGCCTTGGGAGTGGGTTGCCATGTCCTTCTCCCATTTTGTGGTGCTGGGAATCGAACTCAGGACCTCAGAGACTGCAGAGCAGCACTCTACCAACTGAGCTAAATCCCAGCCCTTGGAGTTGAGGTAGGGAGGGGAATTGGGAGGATACTCAGTTGAATATGGTCTGGGACTTTGCAATTGAGGGTGCAGAGGTTGGCTAAGCCTTGAGGGACAGCTTGGCCCCTTGTCCTCCCATCCTAGTAGCCATATATAAAGAGGTCTCTGAGAAGAACGGTCCCCAGGTGTCTGTCAGCTTTTTGTGCTGTGGAGGTCAGCATGTTGCTCTGATGCTGAAAGCTGTGCCACCAGTATTTCAGACACCAGCAGATACCATGGGTGAACAGGTTTCAGTTGAGCTTCCAGACTGAGACAGACTAGGGAGAAGGATGCAGCAGCCCATGCCTCCCCCAAATTAACCATTGACAACCCTATGAGTAGCAGAGAAGCACTATCAAATATAGTGCCAGAAACTGAGCCCCCCAGGCTGGAAGGCATTCAAGAAACAACCGGGCATGAGTTGCCTCCTCAAAGTAAAGTCCACCTTAAGGATGAGAATGGGGTGAAGCCCCTTGGGTCTTCTTTTGCTGATGTGGCACAAATCAAAATGAGAGGAAGCAGAGTGGCTGCAACAATGGACTCAAATATAAAAATATCCTGGGCATGTCACAGTGTCGGGTAGTGTGTGCTCCTTGCCTCTTCTGCTTCCAGGATTTTTCAGCACTCCTTGACCCATGGCCCCTTCCTCACATTGCCCCAACTGCTTCCCGGGTTATTAGAGCCCCCACACAGTCAAATATCCCTCGGCCTCTTATGAAAACTTGTGTGACAACCCACTGAGATGGCCTAGGATGGGGTCCCCCTGCAAGATCACTCAGTCCCATCTGCAAAACCCCTTTTACCATGGAAGGAAACATACACACAGGTTCCAGGACTTTGGACGTGGACACCTTTGGGGCCATTACCCAGCCTCCCCCAGGTCCGGGAGCACAGCGGCCCAGCGTGTGGCCCTCTCACTTCTCCCAGGAGCCCCTCTGCGTGGGTGCACGCACACCACACTGACAGCTCCATGCTGGTCACTGACCCTGATGGGAGGAGCCCGGGACGCCCTTGTGGGCTTGTGTGCCTCCTAAAGAGACAGCGGTTACACAAACCAGGATGCTGTTCATCAGGCAGGGACAAGGGACAGCGACAGACAGGTGCGGGGCTCTGAGGCCTTGTGCTCCTGCTGTGTTAGACAAGTGGAGACAGAAAGGGAGCAAGGGAAGAAGACATGGGAGGGACTGGAAAAGAGGGTGCTGGGTAGGTGGAACAGCCAGCGCGGAGGCTCCACTATGAATAGTTCTGACAAGATAGAAAGAAAGTTCACTGCAGGAAATGTTTCTGTCTTAAACAGAACTGGAACCCAAGGACATATAGAAAAATATTACCATAAAAAGACAAGCAAATGGTAAAGAAGTCTTTGATGGCGGTGTGGGATGGGGGGAAGCATACAAGAGGGTAAGGGGGAACCTATATGAATAATGTACAACAAAATGCATATGTGGAAATGTCACCATGAAATGCATGTCAGAACGAATCACATTAAGGTGTACATTAAAAATTTCCAATAAAAAATGAGCTGGGCACATTTGAGGGGCAATCACAATGGGGACCCCAGATCAGTCTGATCCCTCAGATGACCCTTATGCTCAAACTGGGGCCTGGCCTTGGGGACAGAACCCCTCTCTCCCAGACCCCTGAACTGCTACTTTCTTGTGGCCCATCATCCACCATACTGTCAGCTCAGAACCTGGGCTGTGGAGGCCAGCTGGTGGATAGGCCTCTAGGCTCCCTGCCCACATGCTGCTCCAGACATTGCCTCCGTATCCCACCTGCCTTCCCTTCTTCCGTAAATTTTGTCTGTATCATACTTAGCACATTTCGCCTAGACATATTTGTGGGGGACAGTGTGACACTCCCATGCCTGCACACCTTGTGATTAACATCTCCACCCATTGCAGAGCCCTGCCAGGCTGTGTAGACAGCGGGCTCTGTGCACCTCCCTCCTCACCGGCTGCTCCATCATGGGGGAGAGGCGGGCCTGTCATACACACCAGCACTGCCCCAGCCTCTTGTCACTGCTGTCACAGACCCATGACTGGGACAACCCATGCCCTGCCACAAGGAAGAGGAGCACTCAGAGACACCCACTCTGCCCTCCCACCTTGTGGGGCATGTGCCTCCCGGTCTGGCCCAGATGTTCGGTGGTGCCACACACACAGATATTAAACACAATTCACTCGGGACCCTCAGGTGAGGGGAGCAACCGGTGGAGATGGGAGAAAGGAGAAAGCTTCAGGCACCTTTGCCTTCCAGGGGCAAACACCCATGTTGGTGGTCTCTGTGGTCACGAAGATAGTTCTTGCTTCGTTGGTGATCAGGCAGAGAGCAAGTTCTTTCCTTGTTGATGGTCGAAGCAGGAGAGCGTTCTTTCCTCACCAAAAGCCCAGGCAAGAGAGCAGAAAGAGCTTTTTCCTCATCGGTGGTCTGGGGAAAACGGGGTCTTTCCTTGTCGGTGGTCAAAGGTCAGGTGAAAAGTATCGAGCTGTCACAGTGCAGCTCCTTATATAGCTCACCCACGGAATGGCCTGAGCCAATCAGCTTTGAGTCCAATTGTCCAATCAAGTTGGGGGATTTATGAAGGGTTTTTGTACAAATATCCAACCAAGTTACTTTCATTTTTCCTAGATTTAGCCGTTTTCCCAGTTTTGGGGTTTTTGTCAATTTCCTCCCAGTTTCTACCTATACCACCTCTGCCATGAGAGGCTGGAGGCAGCAAGTAGGGGTTCTGGAAAGACAGTTCTGGAAAGCTCTCTGTCTCACTTCCTTCCCCTTTTGGACTGCATCTCTGCCGAGCTGGCAAAGCGTTCAGATAGCCAAGATGTATTAAACAGGAGTAGAGAATCCCATGGCAGTCCTCAGACACATGGTGTGTGGCTGTGTGTTTAACAGAGTGAGGAAGGGCTTTCATCTCTGTCCCTCGCTCTGGTCCTGGGACATGAATGGGAACAGTAAACGGAGCAGGTAGCTTGCAGGCCTTGCCAAGCATGATTCACACTTCTCTCTGAACTAGTTCACACTCAAGTGGACACCTGCCTGCCGCTCTCTGTCACGGGTCCTCCTGCTCAGGGCTTCCCAAGGCTGTCATCAGGCGCTGGCCTGGCCATGTTTCCTACCTAAGTTTCTCTGCCAGACCAGCTCCAGCCATAGCCAGCCCTCATTCAGTCCCATGCCACTGAGGACCCAGGTCCTGTTTCCGTGCTACCTGTCTACCAGGGGAGGCTCTGGGCCTGGACAAGCAGCCCCCTCTACCGTTGCCCTCTCCCTCCTCCAACTGGAAAGAGGGCAGCTCTCCTGGTCTTCTGCCTTCTTCTGCCACCAGCCAGAGAAAGTGTTTAGCTTTGAAGGGCTCGGGTGACTAGGTCAAGCCCACCCAGGTTACCTCCCCATATCAGGGTCACCTATGCAATGAAACACAGCAGAATCTGGGGTGGACATCACATTCTAATATTCTGGGACTCAAGGATGATGATTCCTAGGGATGAATGTTCTGTCTACATGGGCTTTTTAAACCTTTCTTACTTATAGAAATATGAGAGAAGGATGTGGCAATCCATTCCCAAGGCAATCCCGAAACAATCAGCCATTGAAAACCCTATGAGGGTTGCTGTGAGTCAGACATGACTTCACAGCACCAACAACAATGTACAGAAATTTGTGACTTTTCTTCCTCTTAAAAAATGTGTTTCTTATGTTTCTATTTGACTTTAATTTTTCCTTCCTTCTGTCTTTCCTTCCTTCCTTCCTCTCTTCCTTTTCTTTCCTTCTTTTCCTTTTTTTCTTCCTTCTTTCTTTCTTTCTTTCTTTCTTTCTTTCTTTCTTTCTTTCTTTCTTTCTTTCTTCCTTTCTTTCTTTCACAGTACTAGTGGGGTTGAACCCAAGAGCTCACTCAGGCTTTCCAAGTTCTCTACCACTGAGCCACACCGCCAGCCCATTTTTGTTCTTTTATCTTGAGACCAGGTCTCGCCAAGTTACACAGGCTTCCTCTGGCCTCAAACTTGTGATCCTGCTGCCTCCGCCTCCAGAGTCGCTGGGATCACTGGTGAGCACTATTGCACCCGGCACTGACTTTAATTTCTTTCAAAGCAACACATTTATCCTCGTATTTACTGCTATACCTACATACTTAGCATGGCTATGGGCATAGGAAAAGCC
This sequence comes from Pedetes capensis, assembly GCA_007922755.1. Taxonomy (NCBI): domain Eukaryota; kingdom Metazoa; phylum Chordata; class Mammalia; order Rodentia; family Pedetidae; genus Pedetes; species Pedetes capensis. The sequence continues at coordinate 50,529 of VMDO01011545.1, read as the reverse complement.
TTAATGATATTTGTGACATGTATGAACAAATAAGGTAGGGAGAAAGCCTCTCTCTAAATGGCTCACATGAGACGGGGCTGTGAGTTTTCAGTCAGGTGTGACATTGGCACCTTAAGATGCATAGGGCTAAAATGTGAGAGGTTAAATAGTATGGAAGTTAGGAAAGTGAAGGGACCAAAGGACAAGTCAGCAGGGACCACTCCTCAGGGAGAATAGGTGATTTCAAACACCAGGCACTTGGGAATGTCCTGCCTCGGGGCCTGTGTGGCCCTGAGGACCAGGGAAGAGCCCTTGGTTTGAAACCCTGTGATGGCTTGAATCAGCTCAAGGTCCTCGGGCAAATGTCTTAACTTCTCTGAGACCGGATGTTGTCATCTTGAAATGCAGACCGTTAGCTCCCACTGTCCAGGATGAGGTGCGGAAAGGCAATGATGTCACCTGGGCTGCCAGCCTGGAAGATAGCAGGTGCTCGTTAAATCGTGGGCATGTGGTTTTACCATGTGCCAGGGGAAGCCCAGTGGATATGGTGCCCCCTGATCTTCCGGTTCCTACCATCTACTTGGAGAAATAGGATATAAGACAAAGAAATAAATAGACACACAGGGGCAGGCAGTTAGAAGACTTCAGAAGCTGCTTGTTGGCTCCTAAGATTTGATTTAAAAAGTAATGACAACCAAAATACAGTGAAAGTTGGCTCAGGGGCTAGGGGACTCTTCCTGGAATCAAGAGGCTTTTGATTTTAATTCAAAATGAAAATATGTATTGGACAAAACCCATGACAATATTGAGCAACAAAAATAAGGCAAATATTCAAAGCCCTATTGCCATGAATAAAGCATCGTTTAGGCTTGCCATATATTCTCCCAAGTTTCAGTGAATAAAAATTAACTAAGAAAAATGACCTATGTCACTATTATCTTCAGTGTTGCCCCCAAGCCTCATACCCTATATTACTTATTTCCCCTAGGAGCGGATGGCAGGTATTTTTTTAAAATGCGGGAGACAGGTGCGGTGGCACATGCCTGTAATCCCAGTGGCTCGGGAAGTGGAGGCAGGAGGATCACAAGTTCGAAACCAGAGGTAGTCTGCATAATTTAGCAAGACCCTATCTCAAAAAAAAAAAAAATGGCTGGGGGTGGCAGCTCAGTGGTCCAGCACTTACACAGCATGGACACATGAAGCCCTGGGTTCAACCCCCAATACCACAAACAACAACAACAAAAATGCTGGAACTGACTTATACTGTTCTTAGCAACTCACGCCCTTGTGAGGAAAGGAACCCTAGGAAGAATTTAAGAGCCCTGAAGGAGTCCAGAGGACAGGGATCTAGGAAAAGCACATTATAGAAAGGTTTGAAGAGACCAGAGAGGTTCTCCTAGCAGGGAGTTATGCACAGGGCCTGACTGGAGGACCACAGGAAAGGCAGCAAATCAGTGAAGTCTGCTGGAGGCCCGGCCTGGCAGGAGAAGAAAATGCAGACGTTGCGTAAACCCCACCAGGTGTGGGCCTGGAGAGAAGCTTATTTTCCTGTGAAGAGCCTGGGACACAGAGAAGGGAGAAGAAGCGTCCACTGTGGCTCTTCTCTCCGTGGATGCTGACAGGGGTTTCCACAACAGAGTTTCTGCTCCATTCTATGTTGTGTTCCCCAAGGCATAGTCGGGAGCGATCTCCCCTCCGGGACCTTCTACTCCATCTGGCACCACGATTCCCTTATGCACCCATGTCCCTTTGCCTGCTGAGGCCCAGGACCTCCCTGGTCCCTCCCCGTGGCCATCCCTGCCCTCTCCGATAGCTCCATTTCTTGTGTGAAGGAGGTTTGGACGGGACTACATAAGAATGGCCTGTAGCCATAGCCCTGTGCCATCTGATCCCGTCAGACCTCAGCGGCTAAGCAGAGTCCGGCCTGGTTAGGACTTGGATGGGAGACAGCCTGGGAACACCAGGTGCTGTAGACTTGGGAGAAGGACCCGGCAACCCACTCCCAAAAATCAATCCGCCATTGAAAACCCTATGAATAGCAGCGAAACACTGACAATAGTGTTTCACCTGTGGTACATAAGTAAGCTTGGGAGAAGGACCTGGCAACTCCCACAAATCAATCTGCCATTGAAAACCCTATATAGCAGAGAGGCATTGACAATAGTGTTTGGACTGTTGTACATAGGATTTTTTAAGAGGAAGAAAAGAAGTCAGAAATTTCTATATGTTGTTGTTAGTGGTGCTGTCCAGTCATCTCTAACTCACAGTGACCCTCATAGGGTTTTCAATGGCTGGTTGTTTCGGGATTGCCTTGGGAGTGGATACCGACTCGACAGCACCTGACAACATAAGAATGACCCAAATCATCTTCCTCTGAATCCCCTGACCCTACATCCACAAGTCTGTGAGCTTCTAGAAGACCTGGCCCTCTCTAGCCCATATAGACTTCCTGCATTCAGCACAGAGCCTGCCGTAGGCAAGCGCTCAGTGAACACGATCCTGTATGAAACTGCACATCCTTACCAGCCAATGCATTTTTCTTTTACTGGTCACCGGCCGTCTCTCTAATCTGCCTTTCTCAATTTGGCCTGACATGAGAGCCCCCTGGGGGAAGGAAAGGGGTGTGTGCTATTTTGTTTACTGCTAAATGCCTGGGACCTAGAATAATTTGGGTATTTGGTTGATGCCCCTGTAACTATATGTCCAATGGGTGGATGGATGGTGCACCTATTTTACAGTCCTTGGCACACTGCATTTTCAACTGGCTATTTATGGGTTTGGATTTTGTCTCTGCCACTGGATTATATAACTTCATGGGGCAGGGGAGATGTGGAGCGCCACATCTAGAGAAATCGCGGTGTGTACAGGAGCTGTTTCATAAATGTAAGAATCAATTTATTTTTCAAATCATTAAGTGTTAGGTTTTTAAGCTGCTCTCTGAGGAGTTCTCAGAGATCAGTTAAAACCATCCCTCAGCCGGGTGTGGTGGTGCACGCCTGTAATCCCAGAGGCTCGGGAGGCGGAGGCAGGAGGATCGCAAGTTCCAGAGCAGAGGCAGTCTGCATAACTTAGCGAGACCCTGTCTCAAAAAGTCAAAACATGGGCTGAGGGCACAGCTCAGTGGTCCAGCACTTGTAGAGCATGCAGGCATGAGGCCTTGGGTTCAACCCCGGCAGAGCAAAAAAAAAAAAAAAAAAAAAAAAAAAAAAAAAAAAAAAAAAAAAAAAAAAAAAAAAAAAAAAAAAAAAAAAAAAAAAATCCCTCAAATCCATTTTACAAGGATGAAAATTTGAGCAGCCGTCCATAACATAATTTGTTTTAGAACAATATGCATCTTACAAGTTTTACTTGGTGAAATGAGCTGCAGCTTTTTTACGTTTTTCCCTTGTAGAGAAGAGCAATCATAATAATATCTGTTTATTTCTGTAAAATTGTGTACTTTTCATTTTTTAAAAAATACATCAACACTTAGCAAAAACATAAATGTAGTTTTGTGATATTTCTTGAGCTCCTGGAAACCAGGATTTGCCAGGGCAGGACCAACAATCACGGCTGCCCAGGACACTTGGTCGTGGAAGGTCAGCGTTTCTCTGTATATGGACCCTGCACGCCACTCCAGGAGGAAGCCATGGCAGCCAGCATGCGCAGGGAGGCCACACAGGGCCCAGGGCCTCCACGCCATCAGATACTGCTGTGTGGGAGAATAGCCATGACCGCCAACTGAGTAAGTGTGCTTCCCAGGAGCCTTGAGGTGCCTTCTCTGCCTGAAGCCTTAGCTGCCTAGCCCTCCTCCGCCACCTTCTGCCCCCATCTCAGGTTCCTCCAGATTCCCACGGCGGGCATTTGGAGTGGTCCATCTCCTCTGGAGATGGCTTTCATCCTCACTCCACCTGCCCCAGGATGTTCTCCCACCCGCCTATAGAGGGAGCCCTTGAGAAAGTCTATCTACTTGGCCCTGCTTGATGGCCCCATGGCTTCCCCACATGCCTAGACAAAGCTGGACACCCCAGGCCTCCCAACTCCTCCTCCACCAGCCATTCCAGTCACCTCCCCATTCCTGAGCCACAGCCACAGTGGCCTCCAGGCTCCCCATAAGCCCAGGAGACCCACTTCCTATTCCACATGTCTAGTTACCTTCCCTCCAACTGAGTCCCCCTCAGATGCCAGCCTCCGACCTCCCCAAGGGCTCAAGTCAAGGCTCCTTCTCAGTAAGACGCTCACCCACCAAACCAGCTCCCACCTTTCTCAGCTCCCTACTGGGTGTCTCTCTCCTTCAAGGCCATTGTTGTTGTTGTTGGTGGTGGTGGTGGTGTTAGGTGCCATCAAGTCGTGTCCGACTCATAACAACCCTCATAGGGTTTTCAATGACTGACTGTTTCAGGATTGCCTTGGGAGTGGGTTGCCACGTCCTTCTCCCATTTTTGCAGTGCTGGGAATCTAACTCAGGACCTCAGAGACTGCAGAGTGGTGCTCTACCAACTGAGCTAAATCCCAGCCCTTCAAGGCCCTCAGCTATCCAAGATAAGCTTTGTACTTATGTGTTTATTCTCTGCCTCGTCACCCAGACACAGGACCCAAGGGGTCAGGAGATTCTGTCACTGCTGTGTCCCTAGGACAGTAGCCGGCCAGAGCAGGACAGGACTGGACTGTGAAATGACCGGGCTTAGCCACTGACCTGCTGTCACCCCTAGGGCTCCCCACCTTCTCTAGAAAAAAGCAAATCCTCTATGGTATCAACATTAAAGGGTACTGGTTAAGCAGAACAGAACTGTGAAATGACCCAGCTTAGCCACTGACCTGCTGTCACCCCTAGGGCTCCCCACCTTCTCTAGGAAAAGGCAAAACCCCTATGGTATCAACATTAAAGGGCACTGGTTAAGCACTTACGGCCACAGGCACTTCCAGACATCACATGGGCGTCTCACTTCCCACGTGTGTCGGACCCAGCAGGATGATGACGCCACCCTCGCTTAAAGAATAGGGAGAGATTCTCGGAGGCGGTAAGGAGCCAGCGGAGTGGCTCAGCTCGAAGGAGCAGAACCCGACTCCACGCCCAGGTCTGTCTGCTTCCACAGACTTTCACTTTCTTCTTCATGCCAACCTGAAACAAAGAAAACGACATGCACATTTCCTTTTTAGCCCTAGGATCGTCTGATTTCTAAAAACTTATTTGCAACTGTCTACGGAGAAATAAAAATCTGGTTTCCTAGCAACTGAGCATCTCCTTCCTACAGGGTCTTGCCCCATGTTCTCTTCAAAATAACTCAAGCAAAGAGACAGTGCCGCTGGCTTCTGCTATGACCCCACCAAAGCGCCTTCCCCAGCTCCCGGGTCAGTGTCTCCCCCTGTGGAGGGCCTCTGTGCCCCAGGATTCTGGCTTTAGAAGCCAAATAAGTGCCATCAACAACTGCTTCCCTCTGCGGAGTGCCCTCCTTCCACCGTTCCCAGGCCTGCCAGGGGTGGTTCAGTTGCAAATGCCAGTGTGTCTGCCCTGTGGTTCTTCATCATCCTAGCTGGCAGCACCCCAAGTGATAAACTTCCACCTCACAGGAGCAGGCAAGCTGCAGAGAGTAAATTAATCTGTCTTGGAGCTAGGAGAAAACCGAGCGTTTCTCTGATTTTGAAATCAATCAAATAGGGTGCAGTAATCAAAGACAACCAGAAGTAACATCAATAAAAATGACAATTATACTTTCAGGGATGTATTATTCATGAGCAAAATTATATTCCCCAAGCATACTTAGCTCAGGATTGCTTATGAGAGAAACGTTGACAATAACCCAAATGGTCAACCCAAGGGAGTTGCTAAACAAATAGTGGGGAGTCATTGAAATGATGAGATAGGGGTTATGTGCATGGCAGATCCAGATGTGCATGCTAGAGTTAAATAGAAAAGCCCTAGGCAAATTCATGGGCTGGGATTTAGCTCAGTTGGTAGAGCGCTGCGCTATAGTCTCTGAGATCCCAAATTCGATTCCCAGCACCGCAAAAATGGGAGAAGGACCTGGCAATCCACTCCCAAGGCAATCCCGAAACAGTCAGCCATTGAAAACCCTAGCCTCTATGAGTTGGACACGACTCGTTGGTGCCTAACAACAACAAGCGAATTCATAAAGCACAACCCCTCATTTCTCTTGCTGGAAGTCATTGCTGAAGCAATTCTTTGTGGCTTTGCTGGCATTTTCTATACATTCAAGATGTCTAGTCTGGTATAGACACCGACACAGCCCATTTTGTAAAATGGGGGCATATTCTGTATCTCCCATTAGTCTATAGCTTCACCTCCTCACCTGAAAATATATCTTGAGCGCTGGCCAATGTCAGTTCTTTTTGACCTGTCTCATTCTGCCAATGACCACCTTTTATTTGTTTGTACTTTCATTTCCCTAATAGTTAATGCTTATCATATGCCAGATGCTATAGTAGGTAGAGCCTCACTAACCTTGTTGTTATTGTTAGGTGCCATCAAGTCAGGTCCCACTCATAGCGACCCTGTGTACAACAGAAAGAAACACTCCCTAACACTGTATCGTGCACACACAATCTATTTAGGTTTGAGCCCATTTTTGCAGCCACTATGTTTCTTCTCATTTTGAGTCCTGTCACATCAGCAAAAGGAGGTCCCAAGGACTTTACTCCATTTCCATCAGTAAGTTCAATACTACTTTCAGGAGGCAATTCTTCCCCAGTCATCTCCTGAATGCCTTCCAGCCTGGGAGGCTCATTTTCTGACATTATATTTGACAGTGCGTCTTTGCCATTCATAGGGTTTTCAATGGCTAATTGTTTTGGGAGTGGGCTGCCAGGTCCTTCTTCCTCACCTGTCTTAGTCTGGAGGCTCAGCCGAAACCAGTCCACCACCGGTGGCCCTTCTGGTATCTGTAATACCAGTAGCATAGCTTTCAGCATCACAGTAACATGCGTGACAAGCTGACAGACACGTGGAGCCTCTAAGTTTAGCACACTGCAGTTTCCTTCACAATTCCTCAACTGATCAATGCTTATTTCCAATTCTTTTTTTTTTTTCATTGAAAACATGCTGCAACAAACAACTTTGTATACACAGTTGGTCCTCTGAATCCATGGGTCCCATGTCCCTGGTATCAACCAATTGTGAATCGAAAACTGAAAAATAATGTATCTGTCCTGTACATGTACACAATTTTTCTTGTTATTTTTCCCTGAACAAGAGCATAACAAGTATTTCCCATAGCGTGTATATTATACTGTTGTTGTTGTTAGGTGCCGTCGAGTCTGTATCCGACTCATAGCGCCCCTCATAGGGTTTTCAATGGGTGGCTGTTTTGGGATTGCCTTGGGAGTGGATTGTCAGGTCCTTCTCCCATTTTTGCGGTGCTGGGAATTGAACTCGGGACCTCAGAGACTGCAGCACAGCGCTCTACCAACTAAGCTACTAGGTATTATAAAGATAACTTCTAATATATGAGAGGATGTGCGTGATTAGCTGCAAACACTACATCATTCTATATCAGGAACTAACAGGATCGGAGCATTGCAGATCCTGGTAAATGCAGGGGCTCCTGGAACCAGTCCTCCGGACAGCTATATATCTCACTCTGTTGCATCCTTGTGTTTGTCTGTGTTGGGGAGCTTTCCTATAAGTGTCCCTGGTGACTTAAGTTTTGATATATTTTTCTTGAATATCTTAAATGCCAGAGCCAAGCAAAGAAACATGGGCTTTATCCGGGGCAGGACAAAAGCCGCAGGGAGCCTCTGGGACAGCAATGCGGATTTATACACTGGTGAGACAAAGGAGCCAAATGTACAATTCCACAGGGTGTTATGAACAGCCCAGACAACTGTCCTTGCGTGGAAGGCCTGTGACGGGTGTGCCGTGAACATGAGGCACACGGAGGCAACACTATTACTTCCATTACAAGTGAGAAACCTGAATCCCAAAGAAGTTAAAGACTTGCTTGAACCCTCGCTGCCAGGGCTGCCTCTGTCCATGGGCAGCAGCTTGGAGGGTACGGAGACCAGGGCAGGAGGCCAGGGAGGACCACAGAGCAGCGTTGCCATCCTATGGTAGAGGAGCAGGGGTTGGAAAAGCAGGGCAGAGAAACAAGGGCTGCACTTTCCACAGAGAGTCCTAGCTACATGCATTGGCATTACCCATCCCTGTTGTTCAAGAAAAATAAACCCACTTTCCCTAATTACATGCTTGTGACTGTATTATAGGGATTACGCATCCTCCCCATCTGCTCTGCAAGTATCCATTGTCCTGGCCCTCCGGCTTAGCGGTATCCATTATTCTGATAAACTGCCTGTGTTTGCATGCCCGGGCTGGCTTTGCACTCACCCACCTTTCGCTTGGGGTGGGGGGAGCTCCTGGCAAATATTTACAGAGGCAAAGAGAACTGGGTGGGAGGCTGCAAGCAGGGCTGAGCCCAGCCTCAGGCATCCGGAACACGGAGCGGAGGAAGGGGCCTCAATGTCTCCACACAGCCTGAAGGGCTCAGAGACGTCTCTCAGAGTCCCTGCTTTGCCACTAACTTGGCTGTGTGACCTTGACAATAGGAGATGGCATCTAAATATACAATAGATGTTTAAATTAAAACATTTATGACAGTAAAAGAAAGACCCAGTGCCACTAATCTCCCTCAAAATGCTCCCCCTGGCTTTGAACACACACATCACGTCATTCTTGCTGCTTTCTGAAGCAGGTCTGGCAGTCCCCTCTCAAGCCTTTCATTCTGTCCTCCATCATTATAATGCTCCCAGTCACACACTGCGTCGGGCGTGACCATTTCTGTCAAATGAAAACATGAGGGTGTGTCCTCATCCACCTGATTCCCCGAATCTGGCACTGTGTGACTTCTGGCTCTTCCCCAATGTCACAGTGGCCACCAAAGGTAAACACTATGAATCAGTTCAGGACCTCAAGGCATCCACAGTAGTGCAACTAAAGATACTCATGGAAGGGGGCTTCCAGCTCCCTTCAGAAAGTAGTGAGGACAATGAGATAAGAGCGCCGGAAGACAGGGGAGTATGTTGAGGGGGATTCGTGGCAATATGTCTTTAATAATTTGTTTAAACATTCATTGTATGCTTCGGTCGCACCTCGGGTCTCTGTCACCTCTGGCCCTACACACAGGGCACCTATAACGCTGGTCAAGGATGCTTGTCCTTCAATGCAGTTTTCAACGGTAAATGACATTCTTCATTAAACATCAGCCACAAGTCCTGATGTTTCCTGAGCACTCAAAAAGTTAGTTATTGCACTCTTAGAGTCTCGGAAGGGTAGTTGACACTTAGGGTGCATGGAGCACAGGGTGGGGTGAAGGAGGAGGCATAGGTGGGCACAGAGAGAAAAACAGGGCAGCCTCCAGCTAGTGTTGGTGCAAGACAACTCACTGGGCCAGTGGTGTCCATGCTTGGCCTGGCTCCTGCTTGCAGATGAGGCCCCTCCAGGTCTTGCCCTCTGGGGCTGGGGTCAGGTGTGCCCTGGAAAATGACTGCCTGCCTCGGGAGGGTGCAGTCTGGCTCTGCTGTGCATGGCCAGTGCTTAAGTCCATTACAGTCTCTTATTTGGCTTTTCATGACATTTCAGACCACTCAAGATACTGCTTTTCTCTAACTTTGCTTCCACGTGACCCTGCATTTGACAAGATCAAAGTGGGGGACCCCTCCTTATCTCCTTGTTGTTGCTGTTGATAGGTGCCGTCGAGTCGGTATCCGACTCATAGCGACCCTCATAGGGTTTTCAATGGCTGATTGTTTCGGGATTGCCTTGGGAGTGGATTGCCAGGCCCTCGTCCCATTTTTGTGGTGCTGGGAATTGAACTCGGGACCTCAGAGACTGCAGCGCAGCATTCTTCCCACTGAGCTAAATCCCAGCCCACTTATCTCCTTAGGGTAAATTTTTAAACTGTATTTGACTTTCTGTTTCCATGTTCTGACAACTTGATCATTTTCACCAGTAAGCGTGTCTTATGGTGCACAAAATACGTTAATAATCAGAGATACACCCATGTTGTTAGGTGTCATGGAGTTGGTATCCGACTCATAGCGACCCTCATAGGGTTTTCAATGGCTGTTTCGGGATTGCCTTGGGAGTGGATTGCCAGGTCCTTCTCCCATTTTGAGGTGCTGAGAATTGAACTCGGGACTTCAGAGGCTGCAGAGCAGCGCTCTAACTGAGCTAAATCTCAGCCCACACACCCATGGGTAGTTAACAAAATAAACTGCACAGAACGCCTGTGCGCCACGCTCTCCTGTCCCACGCTGTGCTCTTTGGAAAGCACTTTCAGGAGAATCACAACCAGACAAGACCCCGGCAGCTCCGTGCCCTGCCATCTCCAGCTGCAATGGTCTCTGTCTCGGCTCCAGGATGAGGAAGCCCCTGGGAGATTCTGCCCCATTGTCCTTGGACCACACTGGAGGAAACGGAGCCAGCTTATCCTCCTCCCGCAGAGATGCAGAAGCTGGCGCCGGGGCTGGCAGGGCCCTGTGAGTTCTTGTGGCACAGACACAGCAGCTGACACCTTGACCCTGGACTTGCGCTCAGAATTTGCAACAAGCAGGTGGAGGCCTCCTCCCTCCCCTCCACTCTGTGGCCCTGCGCCTCCCTCAGGCTGCCTGCCCACCTGATGCCCACCCTTTGCCCTCTGAAGCTTCCCCTTGCCTCACACCCACGGGGTGGTCTCCTCAGGGATCAGCCATCTTTCCCTCCTGCTGTTTATGGAGAAGCAGCCTATGGATAAACCCAGGCCTGAGGCTAAGCACCTACCCCTCCCCTGGCCCTCCTGGAGCCTCTTTGCATTTTACCCTTGGATCTCTTTTATTGGTGGTTCCGGTGCTGTCCTGGTCTTGGATCAGCTTGGAACATTTATAAGAGATTTCAAGCAACAGCCCCAAAATCCAGCTTGAGGCGGTCCAATCTGCTTCACTTTCCCAGCAACCCTAAGAATGACGAGAAATTAGAGTTTCAGAGAGCGGAAGTCACTTGGCTGAGTTCCCACAGCCAAAGTGGCAATCCAGAATGAGAGCCCAGACCTGGGTCCTTTCACACTCCACAAGGGAGGCCAACACCATGTGGGAGAGAGAGTTGTTGTTAGGTGCTGTCAAGTCGTGACCGACCCATAGCGACCCTCATAGAGTTTTCAATGGCAGATTGTTTTCAGGATTTCCTTGGGAGTGGGTTGCCAAGTCCTCCCATTTTTGCGGTGATGGAAATCAAACCCGGGACCGCACAGACTGCAGAGCAGCACTCTACCAACTGAGCTAAATCCCAGCCCCAGGAGAGAGAGACACACTGGGAAAAGTGGGGTTTCCAGACATACATGAGAGGGCAGCTCCCAGTCAGCGCTGGACTGGCCTCTGAGAGTGAGTTTTGGTCCTCTCGTGGGCTCTGGGGCTCCCCTGGCCCTGAGTTCACTCCAGCGTCCAGTCAGGAGCCAACTCAAGCCTGCACTGAGCCACGATGCACAGAGGGTCGGGACAGGAGAGCAAGCATCCGGCGGAGCCAGGCAGGCTGGGCATGAGGCCAGGGACCCTTTGTGCTGTCCTGATCCAGCTGGGAGCCAGAGGTAGGAGAGATGGGGAGCAGGAAGGAGGAAGGGGCAGGGAATTTTAAGGAGCGACCAAGGAGGTTTGGTTAGGGACAGAGCAAATGAAATGCCTCCAAGCTGGGAGAGAGAGCACTGTGGGGAAAGATTTTCCAAAGCACAGGGGGCAGCAGTGTGCACAAACCTGGCCTCCCAGAGCCCTTTCCAAGCCAGCCGTCCTCCTAACACCCTACTCCAGACACCCTGCCCCCGCCCTGTCCCACTAAGCACCTTTCTTTTCCATTATCCCAACAGGTGAACCTTGGCAATGACCTACAGACTTGAGGCCAGTGGGAGGAGGCTAAATGCAGAAAGGAGAAGTGTTGGTATGTTTAAATGTACCCCATAACTAGGGTCCCTCATACTAGCATGAGGGACTGACCTTTAGCTGAAGCCATGGCCACATTCCACTCACTCCTACCCCTCCCATCAAGTAAGTAAAGACGGCCCCTGACCAGCCTGACCAGCCTCAACTACCTCAATTTTGATTGGCTACCCCTAGCACCCCAGTTAAATAACTGCCCCTACCTGGGAGGTATGACAGTTTACCTGCTGTACCTGTCATGAGTGTGCCCTGATTGGCTAACCCCAGTACATGCCCCCTCCGGGACCCTATATAAGCAGGGCTCCCAGACCCCCTTCACCCCCACCACCATTCTCCATCTTTCAACTGCTGCCCAGACCCTATCACCATGATCCAGCACTCCCCAACTCAGTGGAAGATCTCTAAGCAAACCGACGCATCAAGACCAGGGGCCCCGAAGCACTGAAAGATACAAGCAAACCACGAAGAGCCTCCCAATTCCTCCCTCCCTTGGGAAGGAGGGAGGCAGAGAAGGCGAGCTGCAAGAGTCAAGACCACCGGACCTCCAGCCCAGCAGAACACCAGCTGCTTATAGCTGTGCCTTTAAGGCTGAGTTGTACCACCAGTGAGGCTGCAGCATTCTATGCTACAGCCTTAGAGCTAGCACTTGAGCACTTGACAGGGCTGCTTGCTGGTTGCACCCCACTTGGGGAGTAACCCAATAAACTTTCCCTCTCTTGTTTCCCACAGAAGGTCTCCCGAGGTCCTTCTTTGGTACCTCCGGCCACTACACTAACCTAGTCCAACGGGTCCCCAATACTCACTGTCAGGGCAAGGCTCTGACCTCTGCCGGGCCTGAGCTGAACCCTGACAGAGAAGCCATGGGAAACCAGGGCCCCAGCAACCCAAGGGTGGACACGGTCTCCTGTGCTCCAGCGAGACATGGCCGCTCTTTTCTCTGCACGTGAAAGCCCCCTTCTTTCTCTGGGTACAATGCACTGAATGCTGCCGGGACTCCAGGACAGGCGGGACATTCTCACATTGTGTGGGTCACAAAGAGGGGTTTTCCATGGGCCACGGGCCCCACAGCATGGGAGTCCACATGGCTGAAGACATTTTGTTGGAAAGGGGGCAAGGGTTTCTTAAGCTTTCTCTGAAAAGGGTTCAATAGGCCGTGTCTACCCTCAGAACAGACCCTCTGAGAATCCTGGCCTGGACGGGGCCCTGGGCTCACGGCCACGTCTAAGTGAAGTGCCTGCCGTGGGAGACTTGTGAGCTCTGAGAGCCGGAGGCAGGACCCATGTGGGACCAGGGCCAAGGGCTGGATGAGACAGGAGCCTGGGCCCGAGCTCACTTTCACACGTCCGTCCGCAAAACAATAGGGCTCTAACACTCCAAATTCTCTCTCCAAGTACTTTAAAGCATTCTGGCTAGGACTGGCTATAAACTATACGATGTCTAGGGAAAACTGAAGCTTCCGTGCCCCTTGTTCAAGCAGCAGGCAAAGGTGCTATCAGAGGTCCTGAGATGTTAAGCTCTTTACTTTCCTTTCACAATCTCCCTTGAGTTAACATTGTAGTTTTATTTTCTATTTCATGTTGTTCTAAGTAAAGAAAAATTAAAACTTTACATTGCTGGCATGAATTTATGGTCCATCTTTACATCATGTAATGCCAGCTTCGAATGCAACTATGAGAGTATTTAACTCATATATATATAATTACCAAAATTACACCATTTTTATTCCTCCATGCATACATATTTTGATCCTACGAGGCAGTGGACATTCTGCACCAAACTTTGTTGACTTCACTGTTTCATGTGCAGTCAGCCACACCTCTACCGTCTGCTTCCTGGCAGTGAGGAAAGAGTGAGGGGCAGGAGCAGTGGTTGCCCTGTCCATCCTTTGCCATCTGTACCATCGTTTTCAGCAGTAAGTAGGAGAGTAATGGGATAAGACAAGATGAAGCGGCCAGGTGTGGTGGCGCACGCCTATAATCCCAGCGGCTCAGGAGGCAGAGGCAGGAGGATCACAAGTTGGAGACCAGAGGCAGTCTGCGGAATTTAGTGAGACCCTGTCTCAAAAAAGTAAAACAAAAAAATGGGCTGGGGGTGCAGCTCAGTGGTCCAGCACTTGCAAAGCATGCAAGTGTGAGGCCCTGGGTTCATCCCCCAGTACTGAAAAAAAAAAAGAAAGAAAGAAAGAAAGAAAAAAAAGAAGAAGAAAGAAAAAAAGAAAAGAAAAGAAAAGACAAGGTGAGGTTTGTTGCCTACTTGTGGCTCAGAACACCACTGCTTTCTCAGGTATCATTTTAATCAGTTTCTCGTTGCTGTGACAAAATGCCTGAGAAAAACAACCTGAGGGAGGAAAGGTTTACTTTAGCTCATGGTCTCAGCAGTTCCATCCCATGGCTGGCTCCTTTGCTTTGTACCTATGGTGAGGCAGAACATCGTGGGACAGGAACAGTGCTGTAGGGCAAAGCTGCTCACTTCACACAGCCAGGGAGAGAGAGAGGGAGGGGGAGAAGGAGGAAGAAGAAGTGGAGGAGGAGAGGGAGAGGGAGGGGAAGAGAAGGGAGAGGGAAAGAGAGGGAGAGAAAGAGAAGGGAGAGAAGGAACAGGGAGAGAAGGGACAGGGAGAGAGAGGGAAAGAAAGGAGGAGAGAGAGAGGAAGAGGGAGAGAAGGGAGAGGGAGAGAAGGAAGAGGGAGAGAAGGGAGAGAAAAGAGGGAGAGAGGGAGAGGGAAGGAGAGGGAGGGAAGGGAGAGGGAGGGAGAGGGAGAGGGAGGGAGAGGGACAGAGGGGGAGAGGAGGAGAGGAAGAAGGCGAGGAGAAGGAGGGAGGGAGGGAGAGAGGATGAACGAGGGAGGCACCTGGGGTAAGGTGTAGCCTTCCAGGGCATGCCCCCAGTGACCTTCTTCTCACTGCACCCCACCTCCTGATTTCCACTGGCTCCCAATAATGCCACACATTGTGAATGTAGCCATGCCTCAGTCCAAGGATGAGGTCAAGAGCCTTCCTGATCCAATCATTTCATCCAGTTCTAGACGGGAGCTCGAGTACCACACAGGAAACTGAGGCAGAGTCTTAACAAGATGAACATGGGAAGCCATGGATTCAGGATGCAGGTGTCCAAGGCTGCCCCCACCCCTTCTCCTCGTCCCCACTCCTCCCCATCCCTCTCCTCTGCAACATCAAATTCCAGGCAGAGGAGGTACGCGTCCACACTGGCCCCAGAGGTACCATGTCTGTCTCCAGGCCCGCCAGGCTCAGAGGAGTGTTTCCACAACTG
Organism: Pedetes capensis; assembly: GCA_007922755.1. Classification (NCBI taxonomy): domain Eukaryota; kingdom Metazoa; phylum Chordata; class Mammalia; order Rodentia; family Pedetidae; genus Pedetes; species Pedetes capensis. The sequence continues at coordinate 35,388 of VMDO01011545.1, read as the reverse complement.
CCTTCTACAAGTGTGAGCAGTTGTTTCATGAAAAAAGGGGGAGAGGGAGAAGAGGGAGAAGGGTGAGAAAGGGAGAGAGAGGGAGTTGGGAGGGGAGATGACAAGGACATGAGTTGGGAAATACCAGGTTAAGCAAATTTGGGCCAATCGCTCCTAGTGGGAACATTTGGCACCGTTCATCTATTCTCCACCACATGACTCTCCAGGCTGTGTATCCCAAACTCTGCACAGAGACCCTTTTCCTGGAAACACTGCAAAGAACAGTTAAGCAGCTCCTACACCACAGCGCCCCCGGAGGCTGGCGCTGCAGGTGCAGCTGTCTGTGGCTTCCAGGGAGGGGAGCAGGGGCAGGCTGGGAGCCCCTGCAGATGCTCCTGGAAGGGACTCAAAGACAGGCATAAGCGCTGTGCATGCAGCTCTTTTGGATCTCCAGGAGGCAGAGTTGTGGCTGGCCACAAACCTTCCAGGGAGGCCAACCCATGCAGGGACCCAGAACATCAGAGCTACCAGGACATTCCAGAAGGGAACTCTAAATGTCCCACGCACCTGGTTGAAGCCAGACTGTTCCACTGCCCAAATTCATCTCATGCCTCAGCCTTCTGAGATCCTGGGCACCCAGCATTGACGTGGGGGAGTAACTACCCCGGCCCCCCACCCAAGCTTGAATAGCTTGAATCGAAGGTATTGTTATCAACAGAAGAACCCAAGAACACCACACTAGGAAAGTCACTCAGGCCACTTGGTTGTTTGCTCGTTCCCATTTTGACACACCTTGCCTTCTCTCCTTTACTGGCACCCAGGAAGCTACGCACTGGGTAAGATCTCAAGGCTCAAGAATCAAGTCCAGAACTTTCCGGTGGTTTAGTAAGATAGTCGCTCCTCTGTGAGCCTCCGATTCTGTATGGAGAGAACCAAATCGGGTCCTTCACATAAGTGAGGAGGAAGGCATTGGGCAGGTCCTTTACTTGGTCACCAGGGAGGGAACCTTGAACCTGTCAGTGGAACCTACTGGCAGGCAGGGTTTTACTCAGAAGGAAGCGCCTTCTGATCATGAGGCACTGGGAAGGGCTGAGCAGGAGTCACAGAGACCGAGACCCAAATCCTTGTCTGAATTCCAGCCTTTTCTTCCTTAGCTGTAGGACTAAGAGCAGTTTACTCCACAACCTTTAGCCTCAGGTCAGTGAGTATAAAGTGAGGGCTACCATCAGTTAATTTGCTTAGTAACCATCCATTTACCCATCACCACTGATTCAGAATGATTTTCTGGTATAGATATGAGTGCCACTTCACAACACAGTGGTCCAGGACAGCTGGCACCATTGCCAGGAAAGTGTCCAACACTCCACAGCAGATGCCCAGGGAAGGCCGACTTCTCCTCACACTGTGTGCCAAATGACAGAGCTGCCCATGGACGTCTCAAGCAGTGGGAGGAAGCCAGGGGTCCTGAGGGTGGCAATGTAAGCAGGGTCTCCAGCACAGGCAATGCATGGCTCCCACCTATGGGCCCTGTGGCCTCCTCTGGCCCCCTAGGGGTGGAGACCAATCTGGGGCTGGGCCCAAGGGAGCTGACATAGCCTCCCAGAGGGACCTCTTCCCGTGGTCCCACACAGAGAGCCTAAGCCGGAGAGAGACCCTTCCAGAAGGCCTGCCCAGTCTCAGGGGCAGCACTACAGCCTTTGGCCAGGCTGATTCCTGGTGGGAGTGGGCCCTCTGGTGGGCCGCGGGAGTAATGGTCCCTGCCTACTGCTATGACCCTGTCTGGAGCAGTATAGGTCACAGGTGGCTGGAACTGCCGTCAGAGGGACAGATACCCTCCTACCATATGCCAGAAGCAATGTATTATTATGAGTAGTGAGGGAAGGAACATTCGCCTGAGTGAATTGTTGAAAGGGAGGTTAGTTAGCTGTATTTTGAAGACTCATCTCACTCCCACTCCAACTGCTATAGGTCACAGGTGGCTGGAACTGCCATCAGAGGGACAGAAACCCTCCTATCATATGCCAGAAGCAATGCATTATTATGAGAGATGAGGGAAGGAAAAAGCAGGAAGGAACTGAATTGTTGAAAGGGAGATTAATTAGCTGTACTTTGAAGACTCACTTACTCCCACTCCAAGGCGTTCCCAGAAGCCCATCTTACCCCCTCAGTTGCTCCTGTGGAGGTCCTGCTCTATGGTCTCTGGGTTCTGGTGCTAAGGAGTGAGCCACAGATGGCTCAAGGCACACCCAAGTCTCTGGTGAGGGGCCCCAAACAGACTCACTTACCTTTGCACGAGTGTGCAGCAGAGTGCTCCTGACGACGGACACACTGTTTCCAGAAGACGAGGCAGTCGGTGGATTGATGCCTGAGGAGCTGTCCGCCATTTTCCTTTTGAGCATTTCCGCCACCACCTGGCGCTGGTTACTCTGGGAGCCTGCTTGCACCTGGCCCCTTTAAAGATCAGTTCCCCTGTGCTCTGTGGAGAGAGGAGCTGTCTCCACGCCCATCACTGCCAGCCAGGACTGGTAGGGAGCTTGTTGTTGTCGTTAGGTGCCGTAGAGCCGTGTCCAACTCATAGCGGCCCTCATAGGGTTTTCAATTGGGAGTGGATTGCCATGTCCTTCTCCCATTTTTGGGGTGCTGGGAATCAAACCCAGGACCTCAGAGACTGCAGAGCAGCGTTCTACCAACTGAGCTAAATCCCAGCCCTCAGTAGGGAGCTTAGCTGAGGCATTAGCAGGCAGTATGGAAGAAAAGAAATATGGACTGAAAATAGCTCCTGCCTTTCTGCCTTGATGAAGAAGGTATGTGACATTTTCAAATGGGCCTCCTCCCTATCCAAGCCATTGATCCATTTACAAAACAAAGGCCCTAAGCCCACATAACACTAGGTTCCCAGAGCTGGGCTCCCAGGGCTGATGCCACACCGGGCATCCTCTTGATTGAATGAAACTAAGAAAAACATGCAGCCCGCTCTCCTTTTCCTCTTCTCCCCACTTGCCTTTTGCTCTCCTCCTTCTCTAACAACGTGCACCCCTCGCCCTTCTTCTCTAGGGCCCACCGTCTTCTCTGGCTAAGGTACTATTTCCCTCTAAAAGCTTGCTTCATTCTCCCGTTCTCTGGCTTCTTTACCTTTCCCTGGGGAATGGAAACTTCCTTATGCAGAGTCACCCAGGTTTTCCCAGTTTCCTTTCTGGGCTTACCTAAGCTGCTCCAGGTGCCTTCCCTGTACTTATTCCTTAAAGTTGTACTATCTTTAATAAACCTGTACTCTCTATTATAACTTTTGTGTTGGGTATAAATTCTTTTAGACACCCGATACCAGGACCAGGGTTTTGCTTCCAGGTTCCTGCACCTATGTTCAGGACCTGCCTGTCTGTTTCCAGCAAATCTGTGGTAATGGAACCACCACCCAACCACAGCTCACCAGCCACACTGCCGCCTGACCTGGGTGCGGCCACATGCAGCCACATGTTTATGTGGCTGACATAGTAGGTAAGCTAGATGACTAAGTTTCCCTCTGGAGTACCCAGCAAGGACTCAGCCATGGGCCACTAGCACCCACCCTGGAGGGTCACATGCGGAGTACAGATGAGGCTAAAGTGGGTCTGAAGGGTCTTGTTATACTTCCGGCTTATGAGGGATCATTTTATGCATCCACTTGGCCAGCCCATGGCTCCCAGATGTGAAGCCAAACATTTTTCCAGATGTTTCTGTGAGGGTAATTTTCAGAGGACATTGACATTTAAATCGGTGGGCTCTGAGTAACGCATACTGCCCTCTGTCCTGAGGGGAGTCTCATTCACTCAATTGAGGCCTAAATGAAATAAAAGACTGAGCTCCCCTGAGTGGGGAGAACTCTCCCGTCTGCTGGCCCCTGGACTTGGTCATCAGCTCCTTTGAAATCTCCAGCCTGTGAGCCCATCGTGCCGATTTCTCAAACACACACACTCCTTATTGCTTCTGTTTCTGTGGGGCAAAAAGCACCTCGTTCATGGCTGGATTCCATCTCTTCTGGTTCTTTTCTACTTCTTTATACATTAAAATTTGAGAGATCAGCATGTCATTTCCCTTGTTTCCCTCCGTAATATCTACCACCAGGCTACTCTGCTCAGCAGATCACAATTTTCCTGGTTGTAACATCATTTTTAGGCTTTCACAGGACCTTGAAGCCCGAGATGCTAACAGTTCATTGGCTGTGCTGTTTAGAATGTGGTTACGACTCCTTGTTACTTCTTTATCGGTAGTGTTATCTAAGCAGGCTATGACAGCCGTGGTTGGGGGCTTAGGCCAAGGGTGCTGAGGGATTTTCTCTACCTGTGTCATGGAGCACCTCGGTTCTTCCTCTTGGTCCATCTTACTCTCAGCCTTCACCAAGACATTTGCAAGGTTTCATGTTTAGTGGCGTTTTCTTGGGCTCTTATAACCAGAGCGAGAGTTGGTAGGTGTGCACACGTGTTGTATGTGTGTGCGTGTGTCCGTGCATACGTGATGTCCATGCATCCGTTTGTCCAGGGAATCGCCTGATGACCCTTTGTCACCTGCGAGCCTCACATTTTGGAGTCTCAAGCAAACTCGTGCTTGGTTTAGGATTCTCTTTCTCGCCTCATCCTCGTCACCTAAAACCAGAGCTGGGCACTGTGGAGACAATAAGAAAGCAGTCAACAAGTATTTACTGAGCACATACTATCTGCTAAGCAAAGTGCTCATAGGACTCCTCGTTTAGGTGGTAGACGTCAATGGCGAGTCAGCATATGAACAGGGCGGTTTCTCCTGAGTGTGTGTCAGGAGGAACAAGACAGGTCAGTGAGGCTGAGAAGCTGGCCAAGGCTCTGGCAAAAACCCTTGGGTGACATCACGTGGTTTCATAAAATAACTCTTCCTTGGGGAAACCCTTGCTTCCTATGCCGCATATCCAGTCTGATCATGATGCACCAGGCATGAATTAAAAGGAAAGGAGGCCAGGGGAGGCTTGCTCAGTGACCCAGGGCTGTGACACTCCCGTCCCTAGAACCACATCAGTGTCCCTAACAACCAGCAGGCACCATCGGGGTCTGAAGTTATGACATTTGATTCTTCCATGTTTGTATTTGTATGTAATTCTCCTATGGGAATTGCTTACTTAATTTATATTGATAATTGCACTCAGAAAGCCTCCCACAGCAATCCAGGGGCTTGTGGAGAAGAGAGGGATGTGTTTGCTTTCGGGGTCTCCTCTAGAGACCCTTCTGCTTTTCCTCTTCTCACAAGAAAGGTGCCAAGGAAGATGTGAAGATGACAAAAGAGATTACACAGTAAGATTGGAGTCATTAAAAACGTTTGTAAGCTTCATAACTAGGCGCTACAAGCAAGCAAGGCGGTGCTTTGCTTTCAGACTTCTTCACGTTAAGGAAAAGAGATTTCGAATGTTATTGAGAATATACAGTAAATGCGAAAATATGTCATGATTTCATCACTTAACTTTGTAGATATTGGATGACCTTAGTACAAACTTGTCTTAAATATCACTTTAATTGCTGTACAGAATTCCACTTTATATAAGTATTATTATATGAGTAAACCACTCAGTGGATATTTTGGGTGATTTCATTTTTTGTTGTTGTTATGGAAAATACTGCAGAATAGCTGTGTCACTTAACTTCTTTCTCCGGAGGCTAAGGGTGGAACCAAGGGACACCCCTTGGTTTCCCAGGGAGCATGGCGGGTTCTGCAGCTTCAGGGCCTGGGTTCCCTACCCTGGTTCATCTGCCTTTCAGCCTCCTCTCAGAGCTGCAGGATGGATTTGCAATCCATGTACGCTTCCTCAAAAGATACATGGGAGCTGGGCACAGTGGTACACGCCTGTAATCCCAGAGGCTCGGGAGGTGGAGGCAGGAGGATCGCAAGTCTCCTGCCTCCTAGCGAGACCCCATCTCAAAAAGTGAAAAATTGGGTTGAGGTGCAGCTCAGTGGTCCAGCACTTGTAGAGCATGCAAGCGTGAGGCCCTGGGTTCAATCCCCAGTACCGAAAAAAAAAAAAAAAAAAAAGATACATGGGGTGGGAGAAAGGGAGGCACCATGCCAGCCCTCTCTGGGGTTTCCCAGCTGCCTCCTCCCCTGTGAGCAGACCCTTCCTTAGGTCTTGTCGGAACAGCTAGGCTAGGCAGCCATCCGCAGCAGCAGGAAAGGCTGCCTCCATGATGCTGGGGGAGGCAGCCAAGAAGAGCTGAAGGCGGCTGCGGGGCAGACCTTCACCACGCTCTGCTACAACGGTCTCTGTTCAGAACACTTCTCTCAGCCGTGCTGCTTCTTTCCTAAGGAGAGGTTCTCCGCAGCGGAGCCATGAGTCCAAAGACTACAGACAAGGTTAGGATCTTATGTACATTAACAGTTGTGCTCAAAGGGGAGGGGTTGGGATTATTTTTCAGTTATTACCACTGAATGTTACCACTGTAATTTTTAGGCATATTTTATCTAGGAATATTGAGATCTCTCAGTCCAGGCGGCAATTCATTGGTGTATGGGTGGCAATGAATGTAAGTGTGACTCTGACATGAAAGCACCCTGTGTGTGTGTGTGAGCAAGCGTGAGTGCAAGTGTGTATGCATTGTGTGTGTGTGAGTGTCTGCATGTCTGTGTATACCTGTGCCTGTCTGTGTGCTGGTGTGTGTGTGTGTGTGTGTATGGTATGTGTGAGTGCATGCGTGTGTATGTGCATGCATGCATGGAGTTCTGCTGCGTCTTTGGTGGGAGAGAGGGTGTGCCGTGTCCTGCCTGGCTCCCAGAAAGCTAACTCCCTAGGCGTCCACACCGACGTGTGACATCTGTGTTGCCACCCTAATCGGATTTCCTTAGCCGCAAACAAGAAGTGCATTGTGCGACTCTAGGTGTCTCATTTCTTTCCACAAACCCTTCATGGTCATCTTTGAGGGGAGCGTAGCTGTGTGAGAAACGTGAGAGAAAGTGGCGGGCTCCACACCAGCTGAATCCTAAGGAGAGGGGAGTGAACCTGCGGTCGGGCCGGGATAGGAGCCTCAGAGACAAAGGGTCCAGCAGCAAGTGCAGCCGGGGTGAGGAGATCAAGGATGCTGGTGCTCAGAACGGAGGCTGTCAACCGGCACCAGTGCTGAGCACTGGGGACCCAGCGAGGGCCCGACAGGGAGCTCCAGGGCTCCCTCTGCTGGAAAGAAAGGTTAATCGTCATCTTCCAGTCCTGCCTTGCCCATGTGCCAGGGCATCTGTTTTCCATATGGACAAAGATTGAATGGCCTCTGCACCTGCCTCAGGAGCCCCCCAGGTACAGAGAAGGGACTCTTCCTTTTCCCCAGGTCCTTGATCTCTGCACCCAGAGGAGCAGAGCTGAGATGCAGGAAGGTCTTTTGCTCAGTCCGAGAGACACATCGAAGGCCTTCCACATCCGAGTCCTTCGATTTCGGAATGAGCATGTAATTGTTCTGACAAGATAAAAAGAAAGTTCACTGCAGGAAAAGTTTCTATCTTAAACAGAACTGGAACCCAAGGATATATAGAAAAATATTACCATAAAAAGACAAGTAAATGGTAGAGAAGTCTTTGATGGGGACTGAGATGGGGGGGAATGTACAAGATGGTAAGGGGGAAACCTATATGAATAATGTACAACAACATGCGTATATGGAAATGTCACAATGAAAAGCATGTCAGAATGAGTCACATTAAGGTGTACACTAAAAATTTCCAGTAAAAAAAAAAAACTGAAAAATAAAAAAAGAAAAGAAAGAAAAAGGAAAGAAAGAAAGAAATGAGCCTTTCTGGTGCCTCTGGGAGACGCTGCAAGGAAAAGTAAAGGGGCGACTGCAGTTGTTCCCCAGCATCTCTGGAGATGACAGAGGGAACGGGAAGAGGATCCATCAGGGAGAAAGCCCTGCAGCCCTGAATCCACAGCCCAGGGTTTTTTCTCCCCCACTGCCCTGACTGGGGTAGGCGGTTGGCTGGCCTGAGCTGCCCTTTGCTGTTTGTGGTCCCATAGCTTCTCCAACTTGTGTGGTAAACCCGAGCCTCGCAGATCTCCTCCTGCATGGGGGAGAGTCACCTCCTGCGGAGGAAGTTCATCAAGGCCTGTCTCCCAGTGGGGTGGCTCATGATACAAATGTGACACCCACGACCCCATGTATTAGGCAGGTTGGGTCCAGAAGAGTTCAGCTGCTACTGTGCACCAGCTGTAGACCCAGAGGCCTATGCATGCCATTGCCCCTGAGCAGAAGGCTGCAGGACTTTTTGACATCCACATGAGACTGATATTTCATACAAATACATGTGCATAATTTAAAATATATAAGTTACATAATGTATTATGTCCAACATTCAAATGAATGATTGCTGACTCAATATAATAAACACCCTTGTATGCTTGTGTGGCATGTACATGCATTCATATATCTACATTTAAATATGTACATGTATATTTTCACAGGTGTATATAATTGTCGATGCCTGCAGCTATAGCCCTGTGGCATCGGATCCCATCAGATCTCGGAAGCTAAGCAAGGTCAGGCCTGGTTAGTACTTGGATGGGAGACCACCTGGGAATACCAGGTGCTGTAGACTTGGGAGAAGGACCCAGCAACCCACTCCCAAAAATCAATCTGCCATTGAAAACCCTATGAACAGCAGAGAAGCACTGACGATAGTGCTTCACCTGTTGTACAGAGGGTCGCTATGAGTCGGATACCGACTCGAAGGCACCTAACAACAATATAATTGTCAGTATCTGCAGGGGATGGGTTCCAGGACCTCTCACAGACACCAAAGTCTGTAGATGCTCAAGTTTCCTATGTCCAATAACCTAGCACTTGCACATAACCTGTGCACATCTTCAGATATACTTTAAGTCTTCTCTGTCGTTGACTTAAAATACCTCATATCATCCAAATGCTGGGTCAATCATTGTTGTGTTGAATCATTTGAAGAATGACAAGGAAAAAAATTCTGTACATGTTCAATACAGGGGCAAATTTTTCCCAAATATTTTTGATTTCTGGTTGTTGAATCTGCAGATGCAAAACCTGTGGGTATCAAGGGCCACCTGGTGGTGCTGAGGTGGTATCCGTACATGAGTGCAATGCATCATACTAGAGCCTCACCGCCCCATGCCCTCCTGACCCTCACTCTCCTTGAGATGTTGTCGGGTTCTTCCTGGGGTTTCTCTCTCTCTGCGTTGTAAGTGGAAGCAGGAGGTGGGCACCCCGATGCTGTACCCAGTGCTCCACTGTCCCCAATCGCCGCTCTTTCCCCCAGACATTCCTCTGACTTGTAGTCATTCTGATGGGGGTCCAAAACCAGCTCACAGAGTATGACCAGGTACAAATAGCTAAAGCCCTCCAGTCTCAGTTTGCTCATCTGAGAAATGGTAATCATGACAGTGCTTCCCTGGTGGGGTTGCTGAAGGGAGCAGGAAAGGACACAATGAGTACCATGGCTCAGTGAAATGACCACCAATGGCCAGCAGTCCATCAGCTACTAGTGCTGGCCGTGGGCTGCAGCATAGAATGAGCAAAACTCAACCTGTATGTGCAGCTGGACAGGGGCCAGGGGCAGTCCAGACGCGAAGAGCTCATCAGAGCCTAGTTGGCAGGCGCTGGCTGTCCATTACTGCCCTCATTAGGCTGGGCCTTAGCTTAGGTGGTAGAGCGCCTGCTGTGCACTCTCTGAGGACCTGGGTTCCATCCCCAGCACTGCAAAAATGAGAGAAGGATGTGGTAACCCACTCTGGAAAACAAAGACCCGAAACAGGCAGCCATTGAAAACCCTGAGGGTCACAATGAGTCCAACCAGAATTGATGGCACCTAACACTACAATTCTCTTTTTCCTTTTCCTTTCCTTTTCTTTGTTTTACATTTGCTGTTACTTTTATTTTTAAGACTTTTTAAATTGCGAATTTTTAAGTTACTCTTACTTTTTCTTTACTAGTAATTTTTTACAACTCTTTCTCGCCACCCCCCAGTTCCCGCACTACCCCTGCCACCTGCGGGCCATTGTATACATCCATCGTGACTGATAGAGTTGATGCTTTTGCAGCAAAGTTTTAAAGTAGATTCCAGAGAGCGGCCAAGATCTGGCGCAGTGGGAACACAGAGCTCCTCACATCCGCTCTCTCCCGGCAGCCTCTTTGGCGCTGTCTGCCTGGCTGCCCTGGGCCCCTTCAGCTTCTCAGCCACTGAGCAGGAGCCACAGCCTGGGTGGAGCACAGAGCGGCAGGGCTCACCAACGCCGGATGCCGCAGCTTTCAGGCCAGCCCCTCCCCACACTGAGTTGTCACCATTCCCAGCAGAAAGCTCCAGCCTCCATCCCAAGCTCTGCCTTGGGCCCGGGTAGCAACTGCCCCAGGCACAGTGCAGCTGCGAATGAGGACCACCCTCAGAGGGTTGATAACCAAGTTGCTTTTATTCCTCTCCATGTACCCCTGGTGGTCTGTCTTTCTCCCCCACCCCTGTCAGCACCATCCAACATTAATGAGCCTTAGACCAGACTTTCCGATTTTCGCTGTGAACAAGCACTGCCGCCCAGACCTATCTGTGGGTGCAAGGCTCTCTTCCTGTCCACGGAATGGCTGGTTTTCATATCTCCATTTAACACGGTTACAGTTCAGGATAATGTTTGTTTGCGCTTTGGCCTTTGCCAGCCCATCTGTCCCCGGTGTTGTGTTACACCAAAGAGAGCCAACTCCAGAGGAGGCGGAGCCAAGTGGGGCTGCAGAGGTCAGGCAAGGCTCCATGCAGGGACAGGCTGTGGTCGACCTGGAAGGTCATGGCGGTTCTGACAGAGGTGGCAGGAGGATGCTCCAGAGGAAGCAGGACAGTGGGTAGACCATGTGGGAAGAGCTGGCTGCAGGATTTCGCCCTCTGAAACTCTAGGGTTTGATGGGATGGATGGGAGGAATCCACATGGATTTTCACACATGCCTCCACTCCGTGCCTTTGCTCTCCAGTCCTTCCCAAGTATTCATTTTCCCTAACAATCTACTGAGTTCCCCAGGCTGTGCAGAAGACAGAGGGAATGCTTCTCCCAGGGAATTCCAGGGAAGGCTTCATGGAGGAGGTGTCATGTGAATGGAGCCCTAGAGGATGAGCATAATTCCTATGCACTGAGTCAGATATGGAACAGCAGTGAAGGAAAGCAGGATGTGTCTAGCTAAGCAGGGAGAGCCCTGGGGCCACCTCCCTCTCCAGTCCTATTAATGGGCTCCTCATTTGCACCAGGGGCCACACAAAGTGACTCCATCTGTGTCTCCTCTCTGTGATGCTCCCACAAGTATAAAGTTACCAAGGGTATTTTCTCAGAATGTGTCCCCAGGGTTAAGCCATCCATGCATGACTGTGTCACCATATGTATAGACTCATTTCTGGACTCTGTAATCTGTTCCATTGGTCAGTATATTTGGATATGCTCCAATATCACACTGGTTTACTTACTATAGCTTCATGATATGTTTCAAAGTCAGGATAGATGATGTTTCCTGCTGTGTTCTTTCCTTTTTTTTTTTTTTTTTTGCATGCTTTGGAGTTGAACCCTAGGCCACATTCTTTGCAAGTGCTCTACCACTGGGATGCAACCCCAGCCCATTTTTAAAAATTTTTTAATTTTGTGACAGGGTCTTACTAATTTGTACAGGCTGCCTCTGGCCTCGAACTTGCTATCCTCCTGCCTCCACCTCCCAAGTCTGTGGAATTACAGGCATACGTCATCATACTTGGCTGCTTTGATCTTCTTGCTCAAAGTTGTTTTGGCTGTTCAGGGTCTCTTGTGAGTCCCTATGAATTTTAGGACATGTTTTCTATTCCTCTAAAAATACCATGGGGATTTTAATAAAGATTGCACTGAATATGCCCCCTCATCTATAGGGACAATTTCTACTGCCCATGACCCCAGTGGTTCCATTTCCCCTACCCTATGAGGTACCCCGGGGCTGGGGTTTAGCTCAGTTGGTAGAATACTTGCTCTGCATTCTCTGAGGACCCAGGTTTGGTCCCCAGCACCACAAAAATGGGAGAAGGATGTGGCAGTCCACACCTGAAACAATCCCAAAACAATCAGCCATAGAAAACCGTAGGAGGACCGCTATGAGTCAGATGCAACTTGACAGCACCTAACAACAACAACAACAACAACAACAACAACAACAATGAAGTACCCAAGAATCAGAAGCTATTACAAAATGTGTGGGTCATCCCTCAAATGTACAAAGGAAGGAGGAGAATGGGAGCCACTGACCTGAGGATTCAGTGTGAACACATTAGCCTGGAATTTCTGATAGAGTCTAAGGCCACCGCCCCTGCCCCTTGAGCCCCACCTCATGGTACTGATGGCTTTGTGTCACCCTACCTCTGAGTGTGGCAGGACCTGTGACTTCTAACCAGTGGCATTTGGCAAAGGCAGCAGGATGTATGTGACTGTGTTAGATAAGATTGCATGTCATGCATCAAGTAGACTGTCGCTCTGTCTGGCTTCCAAAAACAAGCGCCATATTGTCAGCAGCTCACGTGGAGGAGCAGGTGGCTGGGAGCTAAGGGTGGCTGTGTTAGCTTCCTGGGGCTGTGTAATGGGTTACCCCCAACTTAGCGACGAAGGGCAAACCTCTAGTTCACCTTTCTGTATCAGAAGTCCCACGTGGGACTCACAGGACTGAGTGAAGGGGCTGGCAGGGCTTAGGACTACTGTGGGGCTTCTCCAGCTCCCAGGGGCTGCACACAGTCCTTTTCTCACGACGACCCTTCCACCACCCTCAAAGCCAGTGCTGGACTGGTTTTCTGTTGCCACATTTCTGGGTGATACACTATAGTCAGGAAGGGTTCTCCACACTGGGATCCACAGAATCAGAGTGGGCCCACCTGCATAATGCAGGGTCCCCTCCTCCTTCAGAGTCCTTGATTATCACATCTGCAAAGTCTCTCTTGCTGGGTAAGGTGACACCCTCACACATTATGGGGGCTAGGGCACAGGCATACTTGAGGGAGTACTTCCTTTGCCTACTACAGTGACCTCTAGCCAACAACCAGGAAGAAATTGAGACCCTCAGCCTCATGACCCACCAGAAAGGAATGCTGCCACAGCCACCTAAGCTAAAAAATAGTCCCTGCCTTGGTCAAGCCTCAAATAAGGCTGCAGGTCTGGGTCCCGCCCTGGTGGAAGCTAACATGTGGTCTGGACTCCAGACCCCAGCAGCTGAAAGGGTAAACATGCCTCTTCAAGCAGCTGAGATTCTGGTGCTCTTCCTCTGCAGCCCTACCTAGCTAAGCCGCGGAGGTCCACCTCACTTGGCTCCTGTGTATTTCTCCAAACTCACCTGCAGTAAACTCTGTTCAACGCATGAGCATGCATATTCTCAGAGGCACATGCACAACACAGGCTACAGGGAGTACGTGCTGGTATCTCTTTATATAAATTACGGGGTTTCATGCTTCCATGTCGTGGGAACAAATGGCGACCACCCAAATGAGCAGAAGCAAGGGCTATGGATCCTGGACTTCCTAGAACAAAGTCAGCCACCATCCCCTCCATCTGGTAGAGCTGCCAAGGTGGATGTTGTTGTTGTTGTTAGGTGCCTTCAAGTCAAGTCCGACTCATAGCGACCCTATGTACAGCAGATCGAAATACTTGCCAATTCTGTGCCAGGCAATCGATCTTATTTATGTTTAAGCCCATTGTTGCAGACACTGTGTCAGTCCATCTGGTAGAGGGTTTTCCTCTTTTGCGTTGACCTGCCACTCTTCCAAACATGATGTCCTTCTCCAGGGATTGATCTCTCCTGACTACATGTCCGAAGTATGTAAGACACAGTCTGGCCATTCTTGCTTCCAAAGGAGTACTCTGGTTGCACTTCTTCTAGGACAAATCTGTTGGTTCTTTTGGCATTCCATGGTACATTCAATAGACGACTCCAGCACCACAATTCAAAAGCCAAGGTGGATAGGGAGCAGGAAACATTCTAAAGGAAAAGGGAAGCTAGAGGTGGACCCGACACAAAGAGCACCTTATGTGATTGTGGGAGAGTGAAGAGTTGACTTGGGGACATTGTTAGTTATTAACCATGACCTGGAGTATGAGGATAACCACTATGGAGGTTGCTCTTTGGCTTCCTAGGTTGGTTGCTAGAGGAAGCATTTCCACTTCTACTGGACTGGTTAGTACAGGTAATGGGGTGATTTAATTGGCTGGCTGCTTGGAGGTCGATTTTTATATCTGGCTCTGCCATTGTCCATCTCTCTCTTCAATCTCCCAGCCCTTCTGCAAATGCTGTTTTATGTACTCTAGAGTGGCCCTCCACATGTCTCATCTACCTGCCAAACTTGTGTTCAACCTGCAAAACCCTCTCCTCTGCAGCCCGCTGTAATCACTCACCTCCTCCCCCACCTCTGTGGTAGCATGTCCATAGCTGTGGTGAAGGTGCCACATCACATTATTTTTATCTGCATATGATCACCTTCCCAGCTCAATTCTGACTTTCTCGGTTCTGTACCATCTAGTACAGAGAAGGTAGCTGGAGGCTCGCTAAGGCAGACCTAGAATAGTCAGGGCCACTGACGAAACCCTTGTCATCGTATTCTTTATCTAACGCAATGGCTCCGTTGCCATGTTAAGCCTAAGCCCCAGATATTACCATCTTGGAATGGGAGGGTGTCGAGACCCTCTTGGCTTCCTGCCAAGAAAGAGAAGCAGAATGACAGGGAGCACCACCTGATTAGCAGGGAGAAAGAGTCGAGGTGAGGACCCAAGGGCAAGCCCTCAGGCCTGGGTGCTTGTTGGCAACCCCTAAGCCCTGGCGACTGGGGTGCCCGAGGGCCCTTAAGCCAGAAGCTTATTAGTCTATGGCTTCTATCACAGTGAATAAAACAAACGCTGGCGTGGTGTAGCTGTTGTGTGCATCCAAGAATGCGCTCATGAATAATGGAAAATTACTCATCGCCTAGCAACTATTATGATTCAAGCATTCTGAGGAATGAATAGCCTAATCCACTGAGGCAATGGAAGAAAGTTGGTACTGCAGAACTGTGTGAGTCTGAGACCTTCTGTCCACGTCCTCACTATGTCCATCTCATGCAGTGCAGTTATAAATATGCAGAGTGGTCCACATAAGGCTGTTTTCATGTGAGGAACTCAAGAGAAAATGTAAGCCCACGGCTGTGCTATCTCTAGGACTTCTTTAGTCATTAACCCAGGTAAATGGGCAGGTTCAGGATTTTTCTTTCTTTTTGCGTCAATTCAAATCCCTGCATGGTTAATTAAAAGCAACAGCATCATCTCTCCTGTGGTGGAACAATTCCATTTCGACAATCCATCTTCCTAATTAGCAAGGGGACAAGGGATTTGTCTGTTTCCAAGTGGTCCATTCTAAAGCTAATAGAATTCAGGAGAGATGAGTCAGGCAAAATTCCACTTGCAAAATCTGGCTCGGAGAATGATGTTTCATGAATTCTGATATGTGACATGGGTTCATTTAAACTCAAGCCTCTTATTATTATTGCTTCAAAGTCATAATTAATACACAGTAGTAGTTATGTTCACAGTAATAGGAATGGTAGTGGCAACAATGATCGTCATAACACTGGTAGGCAGCATTTTGTTAGGTTGTTCTGTTTTACACCATCGCCTCTCCAAATGCGTTCATACAGCATTAGTCCTGGATCATGAACACCGCCCCATGGGTCAAACATGCACTGGAAAACTGAGCACTCTCATCCCTTTTGGAGAATTACAATGTTCACTGGAAAAAAAAATCTTTTTTTTCTAGCTTTCTATTTTTAGCAGTTTTGAAGTTCTGAATTTATATTCATAACTGATTAGTTTCCGCGTGGAATATTTATGAACGTCATGAGCATTGGCATTTCATGGAATAAAGCCTGGCATTTTAATCACTATAAACAACCTACCATATTGTTATCCTGTTACAGATAAGAAAGATGAGACTCGGAGGGGGAAGATGATTTGTCTGAAGTCGATGAGTAAATTCTGTCCCTGTACTTGGAGCCTGAAGTCCGTGCGCCCTGGATGAATGTGCCTTGCTGGCCATGTAGATTTTGGTTTGTGCATATCCTTGGCCATTTAAGTTCAATCTTCCACCCTTGCTCTTTGGAGGTGTGCCTTCTGAACACTGGCATGTTGTTGTTGTTGTTGTTGTTGCTGTTAGGTGCCGTCGAGTCGGTATCTGACTCATAGTGACCCTCATAGGGTTTTCAATGGCTGAGTGCTACGGGATTGCCTTGGGAGTGGATTTCCAGGTCCTTCTCCCATTTTTGCAGTACTGGGAATTGAACTCAGGACCTCAGAGACTGCAGCACAGCACTCTACCAACTGAACTAAATCCCAGCCCCGAACACTGGCATAATAAAGCAAAATTAGATTCACGTCCGCAGGCAAGGCAGGTGAAAATGTGATCCCTCTGCTTGTACAATAAATCCTTGCCAGTAACAAGGCACAAGGCCATCTGATGAAGGAAGGGGGCAGAGACCTCTTCTGAGCAGTCTGGGTGCTGGGCTCGAGGCAGGGCCTGCTGCACAGACATACAGGACATCGATGATCAGCCTCGCTTCCACTAAGCCGTGGCGTGCGAAGGACCTTCTTCAACAGTGGCTCTTGATCAACAGTTCTTAGTTTCATACAGCCTAATTTACCTTGTTTTCCTTTTATGATTAGTGTTCTGTAGCCTATTTAAGAAGTTGCTGCCTGAAGCAAGGTCGTGAAAGTATTCTGCTGTTTTGTTTTCAAGGCTGATTTTTTTTTTTAACTTTAAAATCTATGTTGTGATTTTCCCAAATGTATGCAAGAGGGAGGGAAATTCATTTTCATTACATATAATAGAGTGGTGGAAGGGCAGCATTTATTGAAAAGACTGTTTGTTTCCAGTGAAATTGTGCGCCACTGTGAATCACATGACTGTGCGGGTTTCTTTCCTGACTCGGTTTTCACTTATTGCTCTATTTATCTATCTTTGTGTCAATGCCCACACGAATTTAATGATGGTAGCTTCGAACTAAGTCTTCAAACTTATAAATCCTCTGATTTCTTTTAATATTTTGCCTTGGCTATTTTATTTCCACAGCATGTCCATAAAATTTCTGAACTTGCTTATCAGTATCTATGTTGTTGTTAGGTGTTAGGTCCCACTCATAGTGACCCTACATCCAATAGAAAGAAACACTTTCCAACTCTGTGCCATGCCTGGCACTATGGCAGTGTTTCTCTGCTATTCATAGGGTTTTCACTGGTGGATTGTTTCAGGAGTGGGTTGTCAGGTCCATCGCCCTAGCCTGCAGCACCTGGTATTCCCAGGCGATCTCCACGCAAGGACTAACCAGGCTGACCCTGCTTAGCTTCAGAGATCAGGTAGGATCAGATGCCTGGGTGTTATGGCTACAGACATCAGTATCTATAGCACCAATACAAAAAGAACCAACTGGGGTTTTAATTTGAATTATGTGAAACTTATATATGAACTGGAGGAATTAAAATTCTAATAATGTCCCATGTCTTGATCCATGAACATGGACTATCTGGCCAATGGGTATTCTTTAATTTTCCTCTGTGATATTTTGTGTTGTTCTGTGTGGAATGCTTACTCATCTTTCTGTAGACTGATTCTTATATATTTGATATGCTTTAATGTTACACAGGTTTCCATGGACTTATATGAACTTGATATTTTCTCAGGTAATTATTACAAGTCGTATTTTCATTTTTATTTTTCTATCCTTTGTTGCTTGGAAGAAGGATGTGTCAATCCACTCCTGAGGCAATCCTGAAATAGCCATTGAAAACCCTATGAGGATCCCTATGAGTTGGACACAACTCGATAACACCTAACAACAACAACAATAACATTCTTTGTTGCCAGAATATATAAGCAGAATTGTTTTTATATAGAGAACCCTTGTTTCCAGCATTTTTGCTAAACTGGGCTGTTAATTCTAACTGCATGTTAGGCAATGTCTGCATCTATTATTATAACATTTATGTAGAAAGATGGCTTTATCTATTCCTTTTTAAATCTTTATAATTTTTACTTTTTTTTTTTTTTGGTCCATGATATCACTGTCTAAGTTCTCAGTGTGAAGCTGACTAATGGTGAAGATTGCAACCTTCATTTTTCTGTTCCTCTCCTCAGAGGTCTAAAGCCATACCACTGTGGTGTCCAATCCTTTTAAATCTCAGAAGCTAAACAGGGTCTGGCCTGGTTAGTCCTTGAATGGGAGACCACCTGGGAATACCAGGTCCTGTAGGCTTGGGAGAAGGACCTGGCAACCGACTCCCAAAAAACAATCCACCACTGAAAACCCTATGAATAGTAGGGAAGCACTGACAATAGTGTTTTGCCTGATGTACGTAGGGTCGCTACGAGTTGGACACGGACTCAAAGGCACCTAACAACAACAACAACAACAACATCCTCAGAGAGCAAACCCTAGATACTGAACCACTGGGTATGAAGTTAGCAGAAAGTTTTTGGCTGATTTATCAGATTAAGGAAATTCTATTTAACCCACATCTGCTGATTATTTTTATGACTAATAGGAATCATGGCTTTTAATACATTTATTAGGAAGTTAATGGAGCTTTTCACTTGTATTGTGTTAATGTGTAAATGAAAATGACTAAAATTTTACTGTGAACCAACACTTGAAGTTCTGGAATATACCCCACTTTTATATTTATCAAATTGAATTGTCCTTCTTATCTATTGCTGGATTCTATTTGTCAGTATCTTTGGGGGAGTCTGATGTGGATGTTTATGAGAGACATGGACCATAAGTTCTGTTTCTGGTAAGAGTTCCATTAGCTTTTCATATCATGGTTATGTTGTTGTTGTTATTGTTAGGTGCTGTCGATTCAAGTCCGACTCATAGCGACCCTCATAGGGTTTTCAATGGCTGACTGTTTCGGGATTGCCTTGGGAGTGGGTTACCATGTCCTTTGCCCATTTTGCCGTGCTGGGAATCGAACCAGGGCCCTCAGAGACTGCAGAGCAGCACTCTACCAACTGAGCTAAATCCCAGCCCATCAGGGTTATACTAATTGTATAAAATCAGATGGGAAATATGCTCATTTTTTTCCTTTTTCTGAGTTTGTATAAGATTAATTTATTTTCTTTCATAAATAAAAGTATTCCCCTGTGATGAAAGCTGGGCTTTCAGTTTTCCTTGTGAACACATTCTCTATTTCAGATTCAGTATGCTCAATCAGTGTAGAGCTATGTATTTTTAAATACTTTTCATACAATTGTGTTTTCCACAGAATATATTTCATCTAAATTTTCAAAATCATTGTCATACATTTTTAAAATGACTTATTTTTAAAAATCAGCCTAATGTCTGAGGAGCCCATTATTGTGCTTTTCTCATTTTAATTCCTGACATTAATAATTTTTTTCCTTCTCTTTCTTTCTTGACTAGTGCTTAGAGAAACTTAATAATTTTATTCATCTTTTTAAAAACCAACTTTCAACGTTTCTGGTCTTCTCTATTGTTCATTTGTTTTCTCATTAACTTAGCTATCTTTTTACTTGCTATCATTTCTTTTCTTCTACTTTCTGTGCATTTGATTTCCTGTTCTTTTTCTTTATGTATATCCGGGTTGCAAGATTAGATTGTTAGTTTTCAGTATTAATTCCTTTCTAATTTATGCATTGGAAGCCACACATTTCTAAATTTGCCTTTCTTTAGTGAAAAGCGTGAGTTTTGATTTAATAAGTTTTTGTCACCCTATAATTTAAAATATTTTCTAATTATATTGCTGCGATTGCTTGATGCCTGAGTTATTTTGAATTGTCCTGCTTAATTTCCAAATCTTTAAAATTCCTCATCTCTGCTTTTTGAATTATAATTAAGTCCACCTGTGGTCATAAAGCAAACACTGCTTTATTACAATCCTTTGAAATTTGTGAAATTTTGCTTTATGCCTCCAAGTCTGTTTTGGAAAACATGCTAAGAAAATTTTAAAAGAATGTGGTTGTTAGCTGACATGTTTGGTAAATATCCTGGAGGGCTGTTAGGTTAATTGTGTGACAGAAATCTTTGCATCTTCTGATCTTTTTGTTCTGTTGATGCTCGTTCCGTGGGCCACTGAGACAGTGTGTTATAGTCTGCAGCCACAATGCCAGATTCACCTACCTCTGCTTTTACTTCTATCACGTTTGCCAAATGAATTGGAAGCTACATAATCAGCTACATAAAAATGTTACTACTACTAATATTGTAGACGTGATGTCTACTCTGCTGAATTTATCATTTCACAATTGGGAAATATTTCTCCTAATCTTTTGTAATATATTGTTCTTTAAAGCCTGCTTTAACATTTATACCTGTATCTATTCATTTTCTTTGATTGGGGATTGCATGATTATTTTTGTTTTTTCATAAATTTTTTACTTTCAACCCATTTATGTCTTCACATATATATTGCATTTACATGTATATTGCATACAGTTAGGCTTTGTTTATGTTCACTCTGACGAATTTCATTTTTATTTGGAATGTTTACTCTCTGCATTTAACATCACTGCTGATATAATTTATATTAAGTCTACCCTATTGCTGTTTATTTTCTATGTCTTGTGTTTTTCTTTTCTTCCTCCTTTTATTCCTTATTTTTAAATTTTTTATTAAGTGTATTGATAAGCAATTTAAATATAGGAAAGATCCCAACCACTTAAAACATACTATTTGATATGTTTTCACAGTTTGGTACACTCCCAAAAGCATTTGCACTGAGACCAAGACAGAACATTTCCATAATCTTCAAAAGATTCCTCAAAATCCCCTTTCTGGGTCTTTGCCTATCCAGCACCTCTCTTGCCCTCTATCCCAGCAACATTGATCTAGAGTTTGACACCATAGATGAATTTGTGCTTTCCAGAGTTGTATATACATGTTGTTGTTGTTAGGTGCCATCTAGTCGGTATCTGACTCATAGTGACCCTTATAGTGTTTTCAATGGCTGAGTGCTTCGGGATTGCCTTGGGAGTGGATTTCCAGGCCCTTCTCCCATTTTTGCGGTGCTGGGAATTGAACTCAGGGCCTCAGAGACTGCAGCGCAGCACTCTACCCACAGAGCTAAATCCCAGGCCCACAATATGCCTTCTTCTGTTTCCCTTTAATCATTTGGCATGGCGGCTGTGAGATTCCTCTGCCCTACTGCTTCTGGTAGTAATTTATTCATTTTCTTGATGAAAGTAATCCCGTTGGGGGTTTGGACAACATGGTGTTTCCATTCCTCTGACCCATCCCCGGTTTGGGGCTGTTTTAATAAGTACAGCTGCTATGGACATTTGTGTACACATCTTTGTGCAGACGTCCATTTTCCTTTGTCTCCAGTCAATGTCCAGCACTCTGCAGTGTGCACAGCAGTTTTGTGATCATCAGGAATTCCACACCCTCTTACCTTCCTGTGATTCCCAGTCCAGGTTGCCCTGACCCAGCCCTGACTTGTGGCACCGAGTGAGCTCTGCAGGGACCTCCGGAGCTTCTCTGAAGGCATCTAGACCGTCCCCTTCTCCTGTGGCTCCTACCCCAAGGCCAGTTGCTTTGTCATCTCTGCACTCTGACCTTAAACCACTCTGTCTGGGAAGATCGGCTCTTCCAACCTGGACTGCGCTTCCCCTGCACTGGCCTAGGAAGAAGGCATGGGAGGAGGTGAGGATTTACATTTTCACTGCCACCCCTTGTATGGGGTTGCTTCACATATGTCATCCAGATTCTAGAGTCTTGGTCTGAGCTGATAGTCAGCCTCACTTCTTTTTCTATATCATAGTTATTACCTCACCTGCCTTGAAAGGTTTTCAATACTAACAAAATAAATATGGTTTTCAGACATCTAATGCAGCACCTGGCCTGAAGCCGTAGCACTGTGGCATCCGATCCCATCACATCTTGGAAGCCAAGCAGGGTCAGGCCTGGTTAGTACTTGCATGGGAAACCACCTGGGAACACCAGGTGCTGTAGGCTTGGGAGAAGGACCTGGCAACCCACTCCCAAAAAGCAATCAGCTAATGAAAACCCTATAAATAGCAGAGAAGCATTGACAGTACAGTTTCGTCTGTTGTACGTAGGGTAGCTATGAGCTGGATACCAACTCCATGGCACCTAACAACAATGCAGAACCAGGCAGCCACGGTGGGATGGGAGGAGAAGGAGTCGCCACGGGCAGATCCACCCTTGGCATGTGGTGACTGGTGGGCAGGAGGAGGAGCAGGCAAGGAGGATGAGTGGGTTTTGACTCGAGTGAGATGGTGCACACTGGGGCTGTCAGCAAAGATGAACCATGACAGATGACACACAACAGAAAGCCCTAACCTCGGGGGAAGCAGGAACTGTTTTCATTCTGTGAAAAATAATGATTCCTGTTTTTAAATCATAGGAGTTAAATTAATGACAAGCCAGGAAAAGATTCTCTCAGCTTCTGAAACTGACACATGATTTATATCAGTAATAAAAAATAAAACTCCTGAAAATAAAAATAAAACACAATAAATGGAGTAGAAATAGGAGCTGAGGATATAAATAGCTCACTGACAGATGGGGGAGTCAAAATTACTAACATGTTTATTAAAACTGTTCAAACTCAGTAATTAAGAATGCTAATTCAAACAATTAAATGTGTAACTTTATACTAGGACAAAAATAATGGAGAAGTATCCTCTTCTGTTTCTTTGGTATTAGGTGCCATTGAGTCAGGTCCAACACATAGCCTCCCTATGTACAACAGAATGACACACTCCCCAATTCTGTGCTAGGCACATGATCTTTTTTATGTTTAAGCCCTTGTTGCAGACACCATGTCAACCCATCTAATTGAGGGTCTTTCTTTTTATCATTGGCCCACCACTCTTCCAAACATGATATCCTTCTCTATGGATTGGTCACTCCTGACTACATGTCCAAAACATGTCAGACACAGTTCTTGGCTTCCAAGGAGCACTCTGGTTGCACTTCTTCTAGGTCAGATCTGTTGGTTCTCTTGGCAGTCCATAGTATATTCAATATTCATCTACAGCACCATAATACAAAAGCATCAATTCTTCTACTGTCTCCCTTATTCAATGTCCAGCTTTCACAACCATACGATGCGATTGAAAATACCATGGCATGAGTCAGGTGCACCTTTGTCTTCAATGTGACATCTTTACTTTTCAGCACTGTAGAGAGGTCTTTTGCAACAGCCTTCCCAATGCAATGCATCTTTTGATTTCTTCACTGCTCTTTCTGTGGATGTTGATTGTAGGACCAAGTAAAGCAAAATCTTGAACAACCTCAATCATTTCTCCATTTATCATGAAGCTACTTACTGACTAATCCAGTTGTAAGAATTTTTGTTTTTTTGATGTTGAGGCACAATCCATACTGAAGGCTGTGTTCTTTGATCTTCATCAGTAAATTTTTAAATACTCTTCACTTTCATCAAGCAGAGTAGTGTCATTGGCATAACACAAGTTATTAATGAGTCTTCCTCCAATCATGATGCTGTGTTCTTATTTGTGAAGTCTGGCTTCTCAGATTATTTGTTCAGCATAGAGAATGAAGAGGCATGGTGAAAGGATACAGCTCTGATGCACACCCTTCTTGACTTTAAACCAGGTAGTGTTTCCTTGTTCTGTTTGAATGACTGCCTCCTGATCCATGAAAAGATTCTTCATGAGTAAAATTAAGTGCTCCGCTATGCCCATTCTTTGCAATGTTATCCATAATTTGTTATGACGCATACAGTCAAATGCCTTTGCATAGTCAATAAAACATAGATAGACATCTTTCTGGTATTCTCTGCTTTCAGTTAACATCCGACATCAGCAATGATGTCTCTGGTTCCACACTTTCTTCTGAATGCTTGATTTCCTGGCAGTTCACTGTCTAGATGCTGCTGCAGTTGCTTTTGAATGATGTTTGCATTATTTTGCTTGTGTGTGATATTAATGATCTTGTTTGATAATTTCCACATTTGGTTGGATACTTTTTCTTGAAAATAGGCATACATGTGGATGTTTTCCAGTTACTTGGCCAAGTAGCTGTTTTCCAAATCTCTTGACATAAACAAGTTAGCACCTCCAGTGTTGCATCTGTTGAAACATCTCTATTGGTATTCCATCAATTCCTGGAGCCTTGTGTTTTGCCAGTCCTTCAAGGCAGCTTCTACTTTGTCCTTCAGTACCATTGGTTCCTGATCATATGCAATCTCTTGAAATGGTTGGTCATCCACCAATTCATTTTGGTATAATGATTCTGCGTATTCCTTCTGTCTTGTTTTGATGTTTCCTGCTCCATTTAATATGTACATTCAATGTTCCAATTATTGACTCATGCCGCATCAGCTAATGGAAGTCCCTAGGGCCATACTCCAATCTCATCATTAAGGGAGTTGCCTCTACTTTGAAGAGGTAACACTTCTCCAGTCATCTTTTGAGTGCTTTCTAACCTAGGTAGTTCATTTTCCGGCACTATATCTGACAGTATTTCTCTGTATGACATACGGTCTTCAATGGCTAATTGTTTTGGGAGTGGGTTACTGATGTCCTTCTCCCTAGTTTATCTTAGTCTGGAAGCTCAGCTGAAACCTGTCCATCATGGGTGACCCTACTGGTATCTGTAATACCAGTGCCATAGTTTTCAGGATCACAACAGCATGCAAGCCCCCACAGTACAGCAAACAGGTAGACACATAATGGTTCTTCCACCACTCATTCTATATTCCCTTTGCTTTCAGCAAAAACCACAGCTGGCCATGGCTTTTTACCTAGTAGAGTCTCTGGTAATAAGAAGTTGAGTTACTTCAATGGGAAAAATAACAGTGAAGGTTTTCTGAACCCTTGTTCTATACAGACAAGCAAGGCTTCAAACCCACGAAAAATTGGGGTTCAGGTACAGGTGTGGGGCCAATATATTAAATTTAGAGAATTTGTATTCAGGTTTAAAATTTTAACCCTGTGTGCATACATGAGTAATTTCTTTCTTTTTTTTTTTTCAAGTTTTAAATAGCTAATAATACCAAAAAAAAAGCTTTTTTAAACATTAAAAGCTGAACCTAAACCCAATTTTTCAGGGAGTTCAGATTCAGGCTCAGGTTCAAGTGTGGGTTCAGAAAGTTTTTTTTAAATCTTTGAACCAGAATGGGCTCAGGGTTTGGGTTTGGTTTGAAGCCCTGCTATCTAACACATAAGGGCTGGGATTTAGCTCAGTTGGTAGAGCGCTGCTCTTCAGTCTCTGAGGTCCCAAGTTCAATTCCCAGCACTGCAAAAATGAGAGAAGGACCTGGCAATCCACTCCCAAGGCAATCCCGAAACAGTCAGCCATTGAAAATCCTATGAGGGTCTCTATGAGTTGGATACCAACTCGACGGCACCTAACAACAACAACATCTACACATAGGATTTAAATCTGAACCAAAAACTGAGCCCAAGCTGTTTAATTTTAAAATATTGAACCTGCACCTGAACCCAATTTTTTTGTGAGTTTGAAGCCCTACAGAGAAGTGCTCTGCTGACTCATTTTTAGTCATTTTATCTAATGCACAACACCTCGATATTCCCCATTTAATAACCAGGAAACAGGTTTGGAGTTGAAGCGGGATGCCTTTGGCCATACATTATCCTGTCACAGTTCTGTCCAAGTTGACATCCACGACTGGATTCTAACATGTCACACTGAGTGACATCTCCTTTTGTAACCTGGGAAGGTTACTAATCAAAGAAGGAGTTCATCAGTCATCCAATATAATTGTATCTTCCCCAGAAGGGCAGGGAAGATAACTAATGTCCAACACACAATGAAAGTTTGAGAATCTATGTTGTGGCGTGGTAGAGCTGAGATTAAAACCCAGGAGACATTCCGCCGCTGCAGCCTCATCCAAGGCCAGCCTTCACCCCTCCAGGATGGTGACTAGAGCTAGAGCTGTACTGGGAATCACAACAGGCTTCATTGCTTCAAGAAGAGAGAGAGAGAAGAGAAATAAAAAATTATACATATATCTATTTAAAAGGCTGGACAATACACTTCACAAAAGCCACTCCCTGCCCCTGAAATCAATTAATCATATCTCTCAAACTGCAGAGCAGTATGTGAGCCACAATCTCTTTATAAATTCAGCAGAACAGATAAAAACAATCCTGTGACTTGCCAGTTCCCGAGACATCACAAAGCAGAGAACAATATCCTTGTCCACTGAAGAGGTGTGGCTTTCTCCCGGGCTCTGAAGGCATGCCACAGCTGGACAAACCTCTGAATCTGATTTCATGCTTGCAGGAATTCTATTGTATAGGATGGTTGGATAGATGGATAGATGGATGGATGGATGGATGGATGGATAGATACATGGGCAGGGTTCACTGTACAGCCTTAGCCTAGCAAGGCTAACTTTTTCAGTTAATAATGGGAAGCCACTTAGGGACCTGTGTTTCCTGCCCACCTCCTCTGTTTCAGGGACTGAAGACAGTGGTGAAACAAATCAGATCTGGTCATGAAACATGCCCACTGACAGAATGGTTTAATACACCAGAAGCTGACTACAGGCATTCCAGGAGAAAGAGGTCTAGAAGGTTCTAGAAGGAGGCAACACAGATCAAGAGGAAAACTAGAGAATAAGCTCTAGGTCTGCTTGGCAGGCCCCATCACAGGAGTGGGCGGTGGGGCTGTGATCGCATGTATGTTGTGAAAAAAGTACCCAGACAGGGTTGTGGAGCAGATCCAACCTGGAGGGTGGAAGATGTCCAGACCTCATGAGTCCAGAAAGTTCAGGAGTCCAGCCGGACCTGGGATCCCATCCAGATCATCAAGTCCCATGCAGTAAGAAATTGTGCCCGCTGGGTTCCAACAGTGATGGAACACATTGCCCTACCTCTGTTAGTTGGAGAACTCTTAGGATACATTTTTATAGCTATGTGAAATTCTGGATCAAACTGTCCTAGACTATTACAGAAGTGGGACTTAGGTTTTCTCTGTCACTTGCCCATCCTGGCTTCCTTTGCATATGCTTCTTTGACACTTGGAAAGCCATCAGCATAGTTCAATTCCCAAGGCTTGGATGTGAAGACCACAAATAGAGGAGAAGAGGCCCATTTCTCAGAATTCCCTGCAAAATCTTTAGTTCATGAACCACCCCATGTCTAGAATTATTGTTGTTGTTGTTGTTGTTGTTAGGTGCTGTGGAGTTGGTATCCAACTCATAGCGACCCTACATACAACAGGCGAGACATTATCGTCAGTGCTTCTCTACTATTCATGGGGTTTTCAATGGTGGATTTATTTTTGGGAGTGGGTTGCTGGGTCCTTCTCCCAACATCTAGAATAGGAGGCACTTATAGACCTTGGTTAACCAACACAGTGAGGACAAAGTTAACTTTCCAGGATCACACATTTCTGCCGCTTAGCGTGGCATGGGAAACCAACCCCAAATGTTCTAGAACAAACAGAAATTCCTTAGTGTAATGGGGGGAGGGCATGATCTTGACCATCCCAGGAGAGAGAATTACTTTCGTTCCTTGGGGACAGTTGAGCCAAGGCTGAATGACCTCCAGGCGGTGCTGTGGAGGATTATCAAATTATCAAATGGGAGTCGAAACAAATTACCTCCTTGTTCTTTTGAATCTATAACTCCAACGTTATTTAATTATCCCCATTTTTGTGGAAGATGCCCTTTCTGAGATCAGCATTTCTCATGACATTAATTGTTCCAATATGGTCTGCTGGGAAAAGACTTGGCAGCTCTTCAGCATTCAGGAGCAGTCAAAGCGAGGACTTTCTCCACAATATGTCGGTCCAGTCAGAGCTGGGATCCCATCCAGATCATCAAGCCCCAAGCTGTAAGAAATTGTGGCCACTGGGTTCCAACAGTGATCGAACACACAGTGTGTTCACAGTCACAGGACGTGAGGGACGGAAGACTTCTGTGAGATGAGGAGCCTGAGGCACAGAGGGAAGGTACATTCCCGTAAGACACCGGAAGTTGGCAGCAAAGGTGAAGGAGCCCAGGTGTTCACACAGTGCATTTTCCTCCTCACCACAGCTCCTCAGGGCTCAGTGACAAGGTCTGGCCCTGGCTGGGCTGTGTCTTGCCCCGAGCCCTTGTGAGTCAGCCCTCTCTGGGCATGTCCTACCCTCTGGATGCTGCCTGCCCGAGGTTGTGCTCCTTCTGAATGACCCCCTATGATCCTCAGTATCCCAAGACTCAGTTCCTTCCCCAGTGAGCGCCTCTTTCACTCTGCATAACCTCCCTGCCCACGCTCCCGGAACAGCCTCCCTTTCTGTACCCGGGCCATGCTCCCTGGGGCCCCATGCTCTCTTCAGGGCCCTGGTGTTTTCCCCCCAGCTCACTCTCCTCATATTTTAAACTGCCTGGTAGAGGGGGCTTTCTGGAGTGTGTCTCCCCCAGCCACTCCCTGCCACCTCTCCTTGGGTCGATGCCATTCACTCATGTGTTACCTCTGTCTCCATCACTAGAAGGGACAAGTCAAGAACAAACTTTGCCTGCTGGTTGTCCTTGTGCCCTCATAGCTGTTGGAGCACTCTAGTGTACAGCAGGAAGTCAGTGAATACATATGGGAGGAATAAGAACAACACAGCTATAGTGTAAGTCCATAAAGACCGTGGTGGTCCCCTCTAGAAATGGAATAAGCTGGAAACTAGTGTTACAACTAGCCTGCAACTGTACCACTGTGGTGTCCCATCCTGTCAGATCTTGGAAGCTAAGCAGGGTTCAACCTGGTTAGTCCTTGGATGGGAGACCTCCTGGGAATACCAGGTGCTGTAGGCTTGGGAAAAGGACCTGGTAACCCACTCCCAAAACAATCAGCCATTGAATAACCCATGACTAGCAGAGAAGCACTAACAATACTGTTTTGCCTGTTATACATAGGGTCGCTATGAGTCAGACACTGACTGGAAGGCACCTAAAAACAACAACAGTGTTTCAACTCTATTTGGTTATACTTATTAAATATTGTATAAAAGCAAATTTGGACTTTGTAAGAATATACTTTTTTAAAAAATTGCTCCATTTCAGCTTTTATTACTATTTTTTGTAACAATAAGTTGTTATTTTTTTTTCCCGGAATTGTGATTGAGACATGTCTGATGAACCATTAAGCATAAATAGAAAAGGTCTCGGATGATGTAACATGGACCCTGTCCTTGACATCCTTGAAAGCTTCAGCAAGCACAAGGAAAGGAAAAAATAGAATCATGATGCTGGACAGGGCCAGCCCGTTTACCTAATCCAACCCGCCTCTTTTGCTAATGAAGGGCCTGAAGCTCCCAGAGTCGGCCACTTCCAAAGCGGAAAGACAAAGTGTGGTTGGTGAGAGTTTTAGTGTTGTGACTAGGTTACGGGGTGGCCCTGGCTGGTGCCCTGCTCTCTCTGGGCACTAGTTTTCAGGGGCTTGTCTTGGTGACCTTTAAGGTCCCATTCAACTCTACCAACCCACACCGCTAGTGGTGACGCAACAAAGCAAGTTCTGAGTGACAAATCTAGATGACCCAATTCCTAAATGTCTGAAAGTGTAACCAAGATCAATTTTTTCGGTTATTGGTTAAGGACAGGGCCACCCTGCTTCAGAGTTTAAGGAAAATAAAGAAATAAGGGAGGGATGTTGTAACCACTCTGGACACATTTCCTTCCAATTAGGAGGTAGAAAGAGACTGTCTCTACCACCCTAAAAACCAAGAACAAGCTGAATGATCTAAGTGATCATAATTTTTAAAAATCAGAGAAGAAGGCCAGAATGAAAAAAATAAAGTCCCTAGAATTGTTGTTGTTGTTGTTAGGTGCCATCGAGTCAGTATCCAACTCATAGCTACCCTGTGTACAACAGGCAAAACACGATTGTCAGTGCTTCTCTGCTGTTCATAGGGTTTTCAATGGCAGACTGAGTTTTGGAGTGGGTTCCTAGAGGGAAGGGTCTCACCTGCGTTTTCCTTCCTGAACTTCTGGCAGAAGTGGATCTGATGTTGCAGGGGTAGGGACAAGGCAGCACACGTTCTGACAGATGTCTAATGGCCACATGTGAGCTGGAAGATGCAGTGCAATCACTAGGTGCCCCTGTCGCAAAGTGGGTTGTAGCTGCTACCAACATGTCCCCACACAGTCCTCCCGAGAGTATGCAGCGGTATGCTACAGGTCGGAGAGAGATATAGAGCTAAGAAAGATCTTCCAAGTTGAAGGGAAGACATTCTTTCATGCAAAGGCTGATTTGGGGGTGGAGCAGGGAAGGAAAGGTGGAGAAGAACCCACAGTGGCCCACCAAGAATGCAAGGAAAGAGAGATGCAATTACCTTCATGGAGCAGAAGAGGGCAGATGCATGCAGGCGGGGGGCAAGGAGGAAAGATGCAGATGGGTCTCCTCAGAACCAGGGCAGAAGAGAAAAAAGCTAGTGGTTAAGCTGTAAATCAGGCAGATTCAGAAAATCCCTTGATTTGAATCCCAGCTTCAGAAAATTCCTTAATCTGAATCCCTTGCTTCAGAAAATCAACTTAAAAAGGTCTTTGGAGTTTCACCAGTCAGATTCGGGAAACTTTCTGAGGGTAATCATTACTTTATCGGGATCTACTGTTTCCTTGCATAGAATGCCCAACATATAATTAAATAACTCAAAGATATACAAAGAAGGAAACCAACCAAAATAACAGCCC
This sequence comes from Pedetes capensis, assembly GCA_007922755.1. NCBI lineage: Eukaryota > Metazoa > Chordata > Mammalia > Rodentia > Pedetidae > Pedetes > Pedetes capensis. Next base: position 4,793 of record VMDO01011545.1, on the reverse strand, counting down.
AAATCAGATGACACAACATTGAATAGAAACTGGCCCAGAGATAGCTGAGAGGTTAGAATTAGCAGATAGGGACTTTAACATAACAATGAAAAGTATGGGGAAAGGTCTAGTGGGAACAGACATTGATGGAGGTTCGGAAAAAAAATCAAAGAACACCAGCTATTATAAATGTGTATCAATAAGTGGAAGGTCTTATTATCTTGAACATTTTTCTTTAAATCATATGGACTATATGAAGTAAAAGTAATGCATCATTATGTATGGGGCTTGTAAAGTCTGTAAGTGAAATATAGAACACAAAAGACAGGAACGACGAAAATGGAATCATTTTGTGGGGTTCTTACAGATTGTGAGTGAAGAGCGATCCTAGGCGAGGGAAGACTGTGATAATTAAGGACGCCTGTAATGATCACTAGAACACAAACCAAACCTAACAAAAAGACATAAAAGCACAGAGAAGAGATCACATTCATTTTCTACAACTGCATGACAAATTTATCCTACACTGAGGAGTTAGGCAGCAGCGGTTTATTCTCTTATGTTCAGGAGATGAGGTCTGAGGTTGAGGACTCTGAGGGCAGGGGTGGGGCAGGGGCGGGGCAGGGGCGGGGCAGGGGTAGGGGCGGGTCCCTCCCGGGCGGGTCCCTCCCTGCCTCCTGACATTTTCTGTGGTTGCTGGTGGTCCTGGGCGTGCCTTGCATGGACGGGCTAGCCCAGTCTCCACCTGCATCTCCACACAGGCTTTTCTCTGTCTCTTTGTCTCTGTGTCTAAGTGCCCTCTTCTTATGAGGATGCAGTGCTGGACTAAAACCCACCCAACTCCAGGGCAGACTCATTTTAACTTGATCACAGCCGCAGAGACTTTATTTCTAAAGAAGGTCACAGTCGCAAATACTGAGGCTCAGGACTGCAGTATAGCTTTTTTTGGAGGCCATATTCAACCCACAACACAGATATAATAGGATATAAAAAAGTCAAAAATGCAAAAAGAGGAACAGAGTAATAAAACTGTTGGGACTGATACAAAAGATAAATAAACACCTAAGTGGAAGACTTTGGCTGAAGCATGGAGGTTGTGACATTCGGTGTAACTGGAGAAACATGCCGTGTAAAATTGTAAGATAAGATTGTGAAACAAACAAGACCCAACTCTGTGTTGATTAAAATAATATAACCTAATTTAAGGACCTAGAAAGTTTGAAAATAAAAGGGTGAAAATAAATACCCATGCAATTGCTAAATACAAGCAAGCTTGTTGTTGTTGTTAGGTACCGTCGAGTCAGTATCCGACTCATAGCGACCCTCTGTACAACAGGGGAAACACTATTATCAGTGCTTCTCTGCTGTGCATAGGGTTTTCAATGGCAGATTGATTTTTTTGGGGAGGGGGTTGCCAGGTCCTTCTCCCAAGCCTACAGCTTCTGGTGTTCCCAGGCGGTCGCCCATCCAGGTACTAACCAGGCCCGACCCTGCTTAGCTTCCAAGATCTGATGGGATCGGATGCCACAGGGCTATGGCTGCAGGCACAAGCAAGCTGACAGAACCATATTAAGATTAGGAAAGGGAACTTCAAGATAAGAAGGATTGATTACCAGAGATAAAGCATATTGGCTAATGAAAAAGAGCTCAATTTGTCATAAAGATGCGAGGACCTTAGGTGGGTGCGCATCCGCAATCTGAGCTTCCACTGATGTGAATGGCAAGGGAACCCACGGGAGAAACAGCCACGCCAGGGTGAGCGGCGCTGTGGCTGGTGTCTGAGTGGCTGGGGAAGGGGGCTTCCTGCAGCAAGCTGGTTCCTGGAGCCCCATGGGGCACGGGGTGGCCTTTAACTGTTGCTGCCTCTTGGGCCAGTGGCACAAGTAAGGTCAGCACACCCGTGGCCAGAGCTGCAGCCTAGCCCAGCAGCAGTCTAACAAGTGACCTCGCCCAGGCCTTGACAGATGGCTGGAATCTGAACAGCTGTAGAAGGTCTAGGGTTTACATAGTCTGGGATGCGCTGGGCTGCTAGTCACAGAATATGCAATTCCCAGGGGCTTGAGAGGAAGGGAGCCTAATGATCCCCCTAATGACAAGTGTTGAGCCAGGCAATGGCAGGCTCATCCCAGTAGCTTGGCCACCCCCTGGCCCTTCCCTCAATGATGCTGCTCCAAGCCTCCTGCTCTTGTGCCAAAGCTTCTCTCACTGGGAAGAAGAGGCTGAGGGAGAAGAGGGGGCGTCACTTTTGTTGGAACAAAAGCCTACCACAGAAGAGACCCTACAAGGTTCTCTGCCCTCCTGGCTGTAACCACCATACTTTTATTTCCAAGTTGGAGGAGGGCAGTGGTGTTAGGTGAGAAATGAAGGGTTGCTAGGACCAGCCGAGGCTCCTTAGGACTCATCTCCCTGCCCCCAAGGCTGGAGGAGGGGCCGTCTCCCCTCACCAGCACCTGAGAGACGTCAGGTTTGCACGAAGGGCTGCCAGGGGTGGAGGGCATTTGCCAATAGCCAGGCAGAATCCAGGTCTGTGCGAGGGCCCTTCTCACAGAGCGTTTCTGCGCGACCCACAGTCCTCTGGAAGGCATGACAGAGTAGGCTGCAGGGCCCACTGCGGGCTGCCCAGGAGCTCTGCGGGGTCCCAGCCTTGGTAGTGCTCAGGGGTCCCGGCAGATGCTCGTGTTGCGAATCTTGCAGATCCTCTTTGAGAGGCAACCATGTCTGCCAAGATGAAAATGTGGAAGTGCTCCAAGTTTGGAGACTATGGAGCCATTAGAGGGAGAAGGTGCAGGTTCCTCCACCCCAGAGACAGAGGACTCTGGGTGGCCAGCTAGGACATTTAGAATTTACAGTCTACTGAATATACCATGGGCTGCCAAAAGAACCAACAGATCTGTCCTAGAAGAAGTGCAACCAGAGTGCTCCTTGGAAGCTAGAACGGCCAGACTGCATCTTACATATTTTGGACATGTAGTCAGGAGACATCAATTCCTAGAGAAAGACATCATGTTTGGGAGAGTGGCAGGTCAACGCAAAAGAGGAAAACCCTCCACCAGATGGACTGACACAGTGTCTGCAGCAATGGGCTTAAACATAAATAAGAGAACGTGTCTGGCACAGAATCGGGAAGTGTTTCGACCTGCTGTACACAGGGTTGCTATGAGTCAGACTCAACTCAACGGCACCTAACAACAAAGCCCAGACAGCCTTGCCTAATGGAAATGTACTATGAGCCACAGAAGGATTTGCAATTTTAATAGAGCCCTATTAAAAAGTGCAAAGAAACCAGTGAAATTAATTTGAGTAATGTAGTTTATTGAACCTATTTAAACATGTCACTAATATAAAATCATTAGTGAGATATTTTATTTTCTAATTGTCTTTAAAGTGTGGTGTATATTTTGCAGCATATCTCAATTCCTGCAGCCACAGCTCACACATTCCAAGTCACATGGACCCCGCAGCTGCTGTGTTAATAGGTTACAGCAAAGCTCTCCCTGCCTCCCTGGCCGAAGGCCCCCTGTCATGCCCACCCCAGAGACCAGGAAAGAAGGGCAACAAGAGGCTGTGCGATGGTTTTGACCAGAGAGGCTGAAGCCCTGGGAGCCGCAACATGGTGTGCTAGAGGCACCTGGGCCACCTCCTGCCATCCGCATCCTGTCACCTCTCATGCTCCGAGTCCCTCGGTTCTTTGTCTCAAATATGCAGAAATAAACAAAGTCGCCCATATGAGAGCAGAGGCTGTTTATTCAGGATCGGCTCTCACGGAAGGTGGAGCCGCTGTCATCTGCATTTGGTCTTCCTTCTGCAGAGGCCACAAGGGTGACAGGGCAGCCTCAGAGCCCTGGCACAGCCAGGTTGCTGGGGCAAGGCAGGCAGAGGTGTGAGGCAGCTCCACAGGGGACCCGGGGAAGGCACAGTTGTGCCCTGACCGGAGGTTGTCACAGGCTGCCCTGACCCCCTCCTCCTGAGAAGGTCACCTCTTTGAGTCTAGGGCTGGTCACTCTCTGTTCTTGCAAATGTAATGAATGAAACGCGTCACAGCCAATAGGAAATGTGCCCCCTGAGGGCTGTGGTTCTCCTTGGGCGGATTTGAAATGCATGATGGACTAAGGTGGGCTGGGGTTTGGCTCAGTTGCTAGAGCGCTGCGCTGCAGTCTCTGAGGTCCCGAGTTCAATTCCCAGCACCGCAAAAATGGGAGAAGGACCTGGCAATCCACTCCCAAGGCAATCCCGAAACAGTCGCCTTTGAAAACCCTATGAGGGTCGCTATGAGTTGGATACCGACTCGATGGCACCTAACAACAGTGGACTAAGGTGGGAAATAAAGATGGGCGTCTGCTTGGGGCCAGCAGTTACCAGCTCAGACTTCTACCTTAAGTGACTAAGGGCCAATTGTGCCTGTGACTTGTTGAGTCAGGCAGGTTTGGAGGCTAAGTTGAGGCATGGTTAAAATTAAAAAAGCCTTGACCTATGGCCTCAGACATGGACTGAGCACAGATGTGGGCCCTGCTGGAAGGGGACAGGTCCAGCTCCCATGGTCCCTCACTCACTTTCTCCTCCTGCACAAGATGCCTCTTCAGGGTCCTTGTTCATTTCCAGGGGCCGCAGGATCTCCCGATGTTGGGGATTTTTAAAATAATATTTTCCAGCTAGGGTCCCTCATGACAGCTTGAGGGGCTGACCCCTAGCTGACCCCAGGGCTCATCCCACTCACTCAAAACAGCCCCTCCCATCGAGTGAGCAAAGATGGCCCCCGGCCAGCTTGACCAGCCTCAACCACCATAATTTTGATTGGCTCCCCTCACCACTGTGCA
>VMDO01011544.1:0-66428 GCA_007922755.1 Pedetes capensis | reverse complement strand
TCTCTATCTTTTACTATATAGTATTTTTCTATATGTCCTTGGGTTCCATTTCTGTTTAAGATAGAAACTTTTCCTGTAGTGGTCTTTGTTTCTATCTTGTTAGAACAATTACATGCGATTTCTAGTCCATTTATATTGACCTCATTCTTATCTTCCCTCCCCCCCTTTTAATGTGATCTGACCTTTGAGTAGAATTTTTATGAATAGACATTTCTATAACTAGAGAAAGCCTGCAGCGGTAGCCCTGTGGCATCCGATCCGGTCAGATCTCGGAAGCTAAGCAGGGTGGGGCCTGGTTAGTACCTGGATGGGAGACCGCCTGGGAACACCAGAAGCTGTGGGCTTGGGAGAAGGACCTGGCAACCCCCTTCCAAAAATTGATCTGCCATTGAAAACCCAATGAACAGCAGAGAAGCACTGACAATAGTGTTTCCCCTGTTGTACAGAGGGTCGCTATGAGTCGGATACCGACTCGGCGGCACCTAACAACAACAACAACAACATAACTAGAGATACTAACTAATGAGCTATAGACAAAGCTGCAAAGATAGAAGTCTTATTACCCATCAATGTTGAAACCTTTTTCCACTAACAAAATCCTTTCCCCATCACTGAAATTCCTTGTAATATCATTCCAAAGAGGCACAAGCTATTCAACCATGTCGTTGTAACGTGATTTAACCCTTCCCCCATTGTTGGACGCCTACGTCACTTTACGCTATCACTATAAACGGTTTGAAGACAATTACATACCTATCAAGCTTTGTTAGCCTTTCTAATATTTTCATAGGATATGCTCCTGGAAAGGTAAAGTTAAGTTTTGAAGATTAAAATGTACCAGTGACAGATATTCATAAGCTAATCTAAACATATAAAATCCTTCTTTAAAAAGACGGCGTGTCAATTGTGCTTAGAAACTAAGAATGTAATTCATATAAAATGTCTGTGTCCATGCCTAAGCCGCTAGCAGCAACAGCAGCTATCTAACTTGAAACGTTTTGCTTTATTTCCCTTTATAGTAAGCGTGGAATAACGTTTGCACACAAATTCCCAGTGTCTGGACATTATGGTAGATATGAAGCTGAAAAACCGTCGATGCCTAACAGACTAGTTCCTGGAAGATCTATTTAAGATAAATTTTTAATAAAGGCATACACACATGGTGTCACCATGGTGATAAAAGGAAGCTAGGAATACCGTCTGATGGCATACAGGTTGAATAAAAAAAAAAAATAGGTTGATGATACAGTAGAAGAGATTCAACCAAGAAAGGATCAAAAGCAAAGGCAGAGGTTTTCGATGATGCAAGACCTAAAGAACCACAGAAGTGTTATTTTGCAGTTAAATCGTGTAAATGTCACATTTCGCTCTCTTCCCCAGTTTTGTGTACTCATCAGACCCTCATGCCAGCTAATCAGCGTTCGCAGTACATCCTCTGAGCAATCAGTGGGTAAATCTCAAAACCCAGACACAAAGCTCCCCTTGCCAGCAATGCTTCTTACAATGTACAGCAGAGCTTTGTGGTGGCTGAGCACTCACTCCGTTGGGGCCAAGAGATGAAAATGGGTGAGCCTGGCTTCTTCACCTTACACTGTGGGCTACCCTCTGACATTCTCAAGACATAATGAGACCCCTAGCTGAGAAGATAGAACAATAGAAGGCTTTCAAGAAAAATAATGATTCTTCCCCCTGCTCGTGCCTGGAGTGGAGAACCTGTGTGCATCTTACTTAGACATATGGTAATTAGCTCAGAGGAAATATTCATTATGGGTTTTTTTTTCTCCTTAGATGAGAAGTCAGAATGGCAGGATGGAAAGAACATGGGTGCTGGGCATCTCACTGAGTAGAAACATGGAGACCAGAACACAGGTATTTGATGTCCCTCTTCGTTCTGCCATGGATATCACAGAGCGGATGTGAGGATTATGGCGCTTGATACAGGACTTAGTCCCCAATACAGACCTGAGAAATTATAGCCTTCTTATACTATTTATGGGCTGGGATTTAGCTCAGTTGGTACAGCACACGCTTTTCAGTTTCGGAGGACCTGAGTTTGATTCCCAGCACCACAAAAATGGGAGGAGGAGGTGGCAATCCACTCCTGAGGCAATCCTGAAACAATCAGCCATTGAAAACCCTATGAGGGTCGCTACGAGTCAGACTTGACTCGATGGCACCTAACAACAACAATACTATTTATGAATTAGCTTAGGAGATACAGAACTATTTCCAACATGTTATTAATTTAATTTCATATGGGACAGAGTGGACCCAAATCTGGTCATTATTTGAGGGGGAGGGGATTTTTTTTAACTGGCCAATCCCTCCCTTTACTCCAACATTTTCGTTCACTTTGCTTCCAATCCACTTTGCCAACATATTCAACTTGCAGACTAAGATGCCTGCTTTGATTGCATTTTGAGTCTTGGAACTGTGCTATATGTCATGCTGAGAAGCACGTCTAGGCTGCTGTTTAAGATGAGGGACCAAATCAGCAATTTTCATCAGGGCTGCAAACTGGTAAAGAAAAAAAAAAGGGTCAAGGTTTGGGTGTGAGATAAGTATTTTATAATTTAGAAGGTTCAGGTTAGGTAGGGTTTCGGGTTTAAATCCTGTATAGCTAGTAGTGGGCTAGGGTTTAGCTCAGTTGTTAGAGTGCTGCTCTGAGCTCTCAGAGGCCCTGGGTTTGATCCTTAGCACTGTGAAAATTGGAGAAGGATGTGGCAGTTCTCTCTGGAGGCAATCCCAAAATAGTCATTGAATACCCTACATAGGGACTATGAGTCAGACCCTGACTCAATAGCACCTAACAACAGAGAGGACTTCAAACTGAACTTGAACCCTGAACTTATTCCAGTTCAAACATTTAAAAAAATTTTTCTGAACTTGAACCCAAACAAACCCAGTGAAAAACTGGGTTCAGGTTCAGCTTTTAATATTTGATTGGTGGGTTGGTTTTTGTGGGGAGGGGGGAGTTGATTGTTTTTTGATAGCTGTTGTTTTGTTTGGTTGGTTTTTTATCATTAGCTATTTAAATTTTTTTTAATTTTTAAAAAATGTGTTCAAATATCTACACATAGGACTACAATTTTAAACCCAAACCTGCATCAAGCATAAATCCTCTATATTTGAACATATTGAACCACCTGAACCCAATTTTTCATGGGTTCGAAACCCTGCCTCTCATACATCAATGTTCTTATGAAATCACCCAGTGATGTTATCAAAACAGATGCACCTTCAGAAGATTCGGGGTGGAAGCTAAGATTTTGTATCTCTTAAGAACTTGTTTGGAGGTTCTAGAACAGAGTGCAAATATTCATATACCCTTGACCAAAGCCTGGTTTTCCTTTATCGGGAACGGTATTCCTCTTTGACTGACTGCACAGATTTGGGAGGGATGGGCACGGAGCAGTGAGAGGAAGGAACCACACCCAGCCAGACCAGCCCAATCAACCCTGGTGCTCAATGGAGTGACAGATGTCCTAGCCAGATGGCCTCACATCCAAGCTTTTGCATCTCTAATTAGCTCCAAGGGGCTGGGATTTAGCTCAGTGGGTAGAGCGCTGCGCTGCAGTCTCTGAGGCCCCAAGTTCAATTCCCAGCACCGCAAAAATGGGAGAAGGACCTGGCAACCCACTCCCAAGGCAATCCCGAAACAGCCATTGAAAACCCTGTGAGGGTCGCTATGAGTCGGATACCAACTCGACGGCACCTAACAACAACAACAATCAGCTCCGAGGTGGTACTTCTGTGTGCAACTCCAACGTGACACCTGCTCGGCATTTTAAGGCAGAGGACTGAACCTGCAAGGGCAATTTATCCCCTAAGGAGACACCTGGCAATGTCTGAAGACACTTTTGGTCATCACAACCGCAGAGTTGTTGTTGTTGTTAGGTGCCGTCGAGTCGGTATCCGACTCATAGCGACCCTCATCGGGTTTTCAATGACTGTTTCGGGATTGCCTTGGGAATGGGTTGCCAGGCCCTTCTCCCATTTTTGTGGTGCTGGGAATTGAACTCGAGCCCTCAGAGACTGCAGCACAGCACTCTACCAACTGAGCTAAATCCCAGCCCAAACCACAGAGAGATACTCCTATTATCTATTGGGAAGAAGCCAAGGATACTGCTCAATACCCTACAATGCCTGGGACAGTCCCATTTACAAAGAATCACCAGGCCAGAATGTCAATGATACCCCTGAATAGGCCCGGGTGAAATCCAGGAGTAAGCAATTCTAGGAGTCATAATTGTATCCCCTTAAAATAAAGACCTAGCAATGAAGAATAAAATGTACAGTTTTGTGTTTATACCTGGATTCAGAAATTTTTTTTAAAAAGATAGAAAAGAAAGAAATTTAGAGTCTAGAAGTAACATTAAAAATATGTGTTTCATACCTAAAATGGGGCTGGGATTTAGCTCAGTTGGTAGATGGCTGCTCTGCAGTCTCTGAGGTCCCAAGTTCGATTCCTAGCACTGCAAAAATGGGAGAAGGATGTGGCAACCCACTCCCAAGGCAATCCTGAAACAATCTGCCATTGAAAACCCTATGAAGGTTGCCATGAGTCAGACCTGACTCAACAGCACCTAACAACAACAACACATACCTAAAATAATGAAACAATGCAAATCACACAGTCCACCATGGTTGGTCACCTCCACCAAATACACCTCTCAGGGCTGGGGTTGTAATTGTGGCAGGTAGATTGACGGTTTGAGTCCACAGATCCTGGGTACAATGCACAGGGCAGAGGTGTTTTAACAGACGGAGCTGGACAGGGTGGACAGAAAGCTACCCGCCCTGGGGAGACGCTGGCAGCCACCTGGAGCTGACAAGAACATGGCGCCTGGAAATCCTAAGTGTGGGGCAGATGTTCCCATGACCTACCAAGACCAAGTCCAAACCTGGACTCTATGGAGTTGGCACTCTCATCCCAGGGCACAAACATTGTATCAAGTGGTCCTTTCCTAATCTGGGGGTCGTCTCTGCTGAAGACTGACCAATTATTATCTGGCAAACTAACATTTCACTGGAAGGATGAGATTAGTCAACATGTTTACTGATAGATGTTTGTCTATTTTTCCCCTGAATTTCCAGGTACCTGAAGGAGCTCCTTCTTATAAGTTGCCTTAACGATTCCACAAAGATTCTTTTCAATTTCTCTTCCTTTTTTCTATTTCTTTCTTGGTACTTGGGGGTTGAACACTTTACCACTAAACTGCACACCCCAGTCCATTTTTCACTTTTTATTTTTGAGACAGGGTGTGGTTAGTTTCCACAGGTGGCCTCTGGCCTCAAACTTGGAATCCTCCTGCCTCCACCTCCCCAGTTGCTTGAATTACAAGCATGAGCCACCAACGTGCCAGCCTACAGAGATCTTTTCATCAGAAAAAAAAAAATGTAGTCCACATCAGCTGTGTTCAGAATTTAATTGACCCACCTGGAAAATCATGCATGTAACACAATAATTTATGTTAGGTCAAGAGAAAGCTAAAAGAGCTAGGTTGGAGTTTAAATAAGAAACATCAACATTATACAGAGCGTTTGTCATGTTTAACTGGTATAGACAAAGTTTCTTGGCAAGAAAAATTCATCTTCTAAAGGCAAAACTACTTTCAGTGGACACGTAAGTGTGAGCTCATGCTGGGGGCCATTGAACATGAGATCAGGCGACCTTCAGGGCATCCCAATATGGCAAATGAAAAACTGAACAACAAGGTCCCTATTTTAGTCTCCTCAACAGAAATATGATCCCCATCTCCTTCTATTTGCTATTTGGGGGGATCTGAGGAATAAAAATGAACTCAGTCACGTGTATTTTACTGGGTAGAGGACACTCCACTACCCAGGAGTTGGAGGAATTTATGCCTTCTGTCTTTCACTTACAATTTAAAAAATGTATGACCTCAGACAGAAAGGAGAAAATTAATGGACTTCAGAAATCAGGAGTCTAATGTGAGTCTTTTGTGTGTATAGTTTTAAACCCAAGTCTGAAGATTGTATCTACACATTCACTAAGGTTCAGAAAATATGAAAATGTTAATCTCCTTCATATTCTCTGACCTTTCTCCAATTCCTAAGTCAGTTAATCAGCGTTATTAAGCACATATAATGTTGCATAATAAGACCGGGTCTGTAACCAAATGTTATGATGGGAAAGGCCTAAATTCCTTTTAAATGACACAGAATGAAGGTTCAGAGTGAATCATTTGTGAAGATTTTTTTCTTAATCTACTGAGAGAAAGGGATTGGGTGAAAAGACCTCAGGGCAGCTGTCTTCTTCACTTTGCCTCGTGTTGCGTGATGAGAATATAGAAATAGCCTTAGTTTAAAATGCTGTATGAGCTCATGCCATTGGCTACCAACAGCTGTGGCAGCCTCTGAGATTTATGCAAATCTCACAACAGAGTGGAAATCTCCACACTTACATGTGTATATATATATATGTATATATGTATGTGTATATATATACATATAGACACAATATACACATATACACACATATACACATACACACATACACATATATACACACACATATGTACACACATATATACATATATAAGCCTACAGCTGTAGCCCTGTGGCATCCAATCCCATCAGGTTGGGCCTGGTTAGTCCTTGGATGGGAGACCACCTGGGAACACCAGATGCTGTAGGCTTGGGAGAAGGACCTGGCAACCCACTCCCAAAAATCAATCCACAACTGAAAACCCTATGAACGTCAGAGAAGCACTGACAATAGTGTTTCCCCTGTTGTACGTAGGGTCACTATGAGTCGGATACCAACTGGATGGCACCTAACAACAACACAACATACACACATATACACACATACACACTATATATATATATATATATATATATATATATATACACACACACACACACCAACATATACATATATACACACACATACACACATACATACATTTATATACATATATACATATTTGTTGTTGTTAGGTGCCATCGAGTGGGTATCCGACTCATAGCGACCCTCTGTATAACAGGGGAAACACAGACAAGTCAGTGCTTCTCTGCTGTTCATACGGTTTTCAGTGGCAGATTGATTTTTGGGAGGGGGTTGCCAGGTCCTTCTCCCAAGCCTACAGCTTCTGGTGTTCCCAGGCGGTCTCCCATCCAGGTACTAACCAGGCCCATTCCTGCTTAGCTTCCGAGGTCTGACGGGATCGGATGCCACAGGGCTACCTCTGCAGGCCATATACATACACATACACACACACACACACACACACACACACACACACACACACACACACACAAAATCTTGTGTCTGGCTTATAGCAACCCTCACAGCTATAGCAACCCTCACGGTTTTCAGTGGCTGGTTGTTTTGGGAGTGGACTCCACATCATTATATATTTTCTCTTCTTTTTTTGGGGGGTGGGAGTGAGGGCAATCACATACATTTTATCTTTAGATCTTTTGGATTTTTAGGAACCTCCCTCTGTGCAGAAACTATTTTTTAAAGGAGATCCTGTCAGTCTCCTATCTGCCTTTATCTCTCTTTCCTCATCCATACCTGGCTGACCCATAATTAAATAGAGACACTGAAATCAGTCCAAGACTATCTACAAATGCTGAATTCATTCCTTAAGTGGGCTTTGTAGGAGAACCAGGGCGTTTTTAAAGGGAACCGCGATGGCTAAAGCAGGCGGCCTCTGAGAGTTGACAAGCTGGGAGCAGAAAGCAGATTTGGAGTTGTGAGTCGACACCAACCACTGCTTCTATTAGGGTACTATTTTCATGGTATTTTTTGAGAATGCAAAATAAGGTGAGTGGGAACACGCAATTCTAATCCCTTTCAGTTCTTATCACTCTTCAAACATTCAATAGCCACCCTTAATACCATTACCTCTGGGACAACATTTGAGTAGGCCCTGCAATCTAACAACAAGAGACCCGGGAGAAAGACTCTGGTTTAAAAGCCTGGTTAAATATTAACACAAACAGTAATAAGAAGGTTCTTAGCAAAGAATCAGGACATCTGCAGCTGAAGCCCTGCTACCTGCTGAGGGTTGCTAAGCAACTTGGGCCAGCCAAGGCCCCAAGGGTGTTTTACTTTACAATTAGGATTTTCGAAGGGGAAGAAGGGGAGGAGTGGGGGATTCCTAGTGAAGCCGGTGTAGACTCATATATATCCATACGTGTTGTTATTTCTTTTTAATAAGGAAACGATGTCACTCAACCCTTTCAGAGGTAGAACACGCACTCGAAAGCACATTTTTTTATTCATACATTGCTGACAAAAATCTAGCAATAACATGGAGTTTTAAAAGTGACATTTTGACTCTAAGGGAGGAATTATTTGCAATTTGTTGTGAACAGAAGCTTAGTTCATGTCAGTGGTGAACCTCCAGACAATCATTAGTTTAAACTGCCTGCTATGTGTTTAAAAATTTCAGTCAATTTAGAGCTGATCTGAATTGCAAATGTGATGGTAATAAGCCATTAGGGAGCTGCGTATCTCTCTTTTTTTTTTTTGCACTTACAACCCTCTGCTTTAAGGAGCCCCAACTACACTGAAATATGAAAATCCCATTTTAATCAGGCATGTTGTCGACAAACACAGAAATGCTGGAGACTCCGAAGTGGGGAAGTGGCAGGCAGAGGCTCAACACAGGAAACGGTGACAAGGACGAAGAAACATGGATAACCTTTGCCGTAGATTATATACAGTAGTTAGGATTTTCCAGAAAACAAATATTCACTTCTGTTTTTTTAAACGCAACATGAGTCTCCCAGCCCAACATCTGGATAAAATTTATTTTCCTTGGATTTTGGAATTAGAGTTAGCCCAACCCTTTAGGAGGTCACTTGGGAAATCAAGGGAACTGCTTCTATAGTCAGATTTCAGCTTGCAATGCAAATAACGAGTTTTTAAGTGTGCTTACCAATAAAAAACTCTCAATTAAATAGCCTATTTCAGTTTTCTAGAATACTGTATGTTGAAGGCATCTTAAAACCATCAATGTCAAGAAGTATTTTATGTTCTCCAAGGAGTTTCGGCTCAGAATTTCATTCCATCCTTACAATTCTCATTGCCAACTCTCAATTTAATTGAACAGGAGAGAGAATTTTAAAAAGAGGTCAACTCCCCAAGATCAGCTGGTGAAGTCTGTTTTCTCCATTCTCAGATGCTGATTTCCTAAGCCATTTGATTTCAAAGTGAGGCAGAACCAGCAACAAGGAGCCCCTGATGACCGTCCAGCTAGCCATATCGTCCTTTAGCACCTGGCTTTTAGCTTCAACTATCTATGCACCTCTCTTCCTCTCTGCATTGACTCAGGTTTGGTACTTGGCTTTGTGTCAGTTGTATTAATTAATAGGACCCCGGAAGTTCCCTTTCTACCACTTGCAGGAATCTTTAGGAATGCAAGAAACTTAGGACTCAGGCATTCGTGATATGGTTTCTCTCAGCAAATTCAATATTTGCTAAGGTGAAGATAAAGCCTAACATCATGGGTAAATATCGCAGAAAATGATAGAATTGGAGTCCCCTGGGGGAAACCTTGGTTAGGCTTTAACTCCAGGGGGCCTGGGGCACCCACAAGGTCAGGGCTCTGACCAGTCCTCATGTTTGTTTATTTCTTTGAGGATCAAAGATAAGGGCATGAACTCTGGGGTGTGAGTTATACTCGTGAAAAGGGAACCTCCCAAGTGTCGGCTTTTAGTCTGTGCCAGGCATCCAAAGGATAAAAAATGAAATGAAATAAAATTTCTAAAACAATCTCAAACACAGCAGTTCTTTTTTCCCCCTCACTCCATCATTTCCCATGATTTCCGATTATTCCTCTCCAAGCTGTCCTTATAATAAAAGGCTTCAGCCATGTCTATGCCCGAAATGTGAAGCAGACATGGAGTCAATCATGCATATGAATGAGGAAAGTGAACCGTGCAAGGGGAAGGAGCTGCTGCTTTTCAGCCCCGTGCATCTTTCTTTTCTTTATTCATCCATTCACTCCACCAACAAATATTTACCGAGCCTCCCCTTTGCGCATGGAACTGTGCTGGGTGACACAGGCATGCGAGGATGAATTTAACAATGCATCCTGCACACCAGGAATGTTCTCAGTGAAACAAAGGCTTTACAGGAGGAGGTGGGAAGCGAGATGGAGGTAGAGAGCATGGAGAGGCGCAGAGAGGTGAAAAAGTAGGCAGGAGTGTGAGGGGCCACTTGATTGGCAGTGCTAAGAACAGTGACCATGGAAACAGAAAGATATGGAGGCCTGAGGCTGTCTGGCCTTGAGAGATACTTAGCAACTTGCAGAATCCTCCTATGTCTTAGTTTCCTCATCTAAAAAAGAATTGCTCAGCAGACTTCGTGTATCTCCCTGGGCAGCCTCCTATCTGCTCTGTAAAGCTGTTTTCAATCTTCTCAACTCTCCTGGAACCTCTAACTTCCTCCTGCCCCCTCCCTCACAAGAAATGACCTCAATTCCCATCTGGCAGAGAAACCGGAATGCATCCTCTGGAAGCCCACTGACTTCCTGCTGGTGATCCACCCCCGACAGCATCTGAACCCTCACACTCAGCCTGCCCTCCCACAGAACCATGCGGCCTGTGCCAGTGCATTAGACCCTGGCCACCTCCCTCCCTGCTCTCAGGAATCACTCTGCCGACTTCTTCCCTTCTCCTATTCTGCAAAGGCAAGAGATCAGCTTTCTGCTTAGGACCCAGACACACATAGAATTGCACCCTTGTCTGTCTTACACACAACAAAAAACCAAAACACTCCCTCAATGCCCTGTGTGTTCTGCTTTGTGCTCTGTGGTTACCACTGGTAGAAGGTAGCTACTTAAACTAATTAAAAGAAATGTAAAACTCAGTTCCTCAGTGGCACTCCCACCTCTCACATGGCTAGTGACAAACGTAAAAGACACAAAGAACTAAGTCATAAACTCAAGGACTCTGGGACCAGAGTCAGACATTTTTATCCCCTTCAGTGTATCCCACATTTTTGCTTTCTGTAGCTGTGATCGAACTACCTCAGAGAACAACTTAGAGACCAGAGGTATTTATTTTGTCTCACAGTTTCAATGGTCTCAGGCCATCTTGGCAGGAAGGAAGTGGTGGAGCAGCTCACATCATGGTGGACAGGAAACACAGACAGTATATGCCTGTGCTAGCTGGCTTTCTCCTTTTCCCCAATTCATGCCAGCCAGGCCCCCAGTCCATTGCATGGTGCCATCTCCATTCAGTATAGATGTTGCTCCCTTTTTTAATCCCCTCTGAAACACAGACACACTCAGAGGTGTGCTTTACTAATCTCCTAGGCATCTCTCAATCCAATCAAGTTGACAATCGGGATGAACCATCACACTATATTACTGTGCACATGTATTACATACCTATATTGCATATACTGTGTGTGTGTGTGTGTGTGTGTGTGTGTGTGTGTGTGTGTGTTGGATTGGGCACTGACGTGTGTGTATTGGGTCCTGAAAGACAAGTAATAAACCCCATCCATTCAATCCTCACAAATGATTTGCAGTGAGCATTGTTATGCTATAAAGTGCATGAGGATCTGAGACTGTCCCTTGCCCAGAGCCTGGAAGGTAGTAAGTCATGGAGTCTGGGCTGGAACTCATTTCTGGAATGAGTACACACAAGTTGCATTAATGTCTGAATATCTAAAGGTACTTCAGCATTTGAGATGTAATACTTATGCTCATACCCACCTTTAATGGAATCAGATGGCCATTAAATTCGAGGAGCAAAGGTTTAAGAAAATACTTGAACACATCCCTCCATCCCACAAAATAAAAGAAAATGCAAGGGGAACTAAAGTTGTGGACTAATTTAGATACATATCAATCAAATCTGACCAAAGGATTTATGCTTCCAGTTGGTTTGCATCAGGCCTGTCCTGTAGCTTTTAAATCTATTACATGAAAGCATCCTGCTGCCCTATCAACCTAAGAGTGGTCACAGCAAATGAAAGGAAAATCCTGTCTGGCCAATGATGCCGTATTCCCAGCACTAGGAGCAAAGGTAATCTTAAGCCACAGTCAACAGAGACAATCAAGCACATCATAAAATAATACAAAGTTAGCCCTTAAAAATATATTCACCCACCTCACATCTATTACAATGGCTACGACCAAAATAAAAAATAATAAGCCAGAAAGTAACAAAGATTGATAAGGAGGTAAAGAAACTGGACCCCTTGCTCATCATTAGTAGGAATGTAATATGGTACTACTACAAAAGACAGAATGGTGGGCGTAACCTATGGTTGAGCAATTCTACCTCTGGGTATAGAGTGGGTGCCAAAAATGTGCATATATTTTAGGAAAGGGAAGATCTGTATTAAAATTACAATATTCAATATATGGTGACAACGAAAGAGGAATGCAAGTTATGTTTGATCTCTGCAATCATGAAAGGCGCTCAAAGTGGTCACCATAGCAGAAGTAACAGGACTTGTGGCTGTGTGAGGCCTCTTGGACCTTCCCTTGTGCACATCACACACTGTACCATGCATCTCAAACTTATCATGAATGCACACACTTGTCAGGTCATACTACCCATTGCTATTGTTATTCAATCCAACTTCTAAAAGTAATACATAGAAATACATAGATAACATCTCTCAAAATGTGAATACATGTTTGGCACCCCCACTACATCAAAAAGAATTGGGGTCCCAAAGAGTCATCTGCAGTACCATGTTCATAGCAATATATTCACAATAGCCAAGCAACCTAAGAAACCACCCACAGATGAATGAGAAAACAAAATATGGTATAAACACACAATGGAATATTATGCATCCTTTTAAAAGGAGGAAATTTTCACACATGCTAACACAGGGGAAATACTGAGGACATTATTGTTGTTAGGTGCCATGAGTCAGGTCCAACTTACAGCAACCCTGATAGGGTATTCATTGGTTGATTGTCTTGGGATTGCTTTGGGAATGGTTTGCTAGGGAGGATATTATGCTCTGTGAAATAAATCCAGTCTCCAAAGGACAGATACTGTAAGATTCCACTTACATGAGATGGGTATTGTGCTGTTATTCATGGGTACAACCGTCAAATTCAGAAGGACAGAAAATGGAATCATGGTTGCCAGGGAAGGAGGAACACAGAGTTTAACATGTAGGGTTTCAGTCTTGCAAGATCAAAAGGGCTCTAGAGACAGATGTTGTAACAGTGTGAATGCATTTAATGCCACTGAACTATATTCTAAATAGTTAATTTCATAAATCCTAGGTTATGTGCACTTCACAATTGTGGGTTGTGTGAAAGAGAGAGAGGTGGGGGGGCAGAGGGTTGGAGGAGAGAGAGCTCTTGGTGAGTACCCAGCATTAGGCTAAGCAGTTTACTTCTCAACAACCCTAACAAAATTACTATTACAACTGCTATTGTTATCCTCTTACAGATATAAAACTGAAGCATTCATTAAATGATTTGTTCAAGATTACACAAACAGGAAGTTGCCACCCCCAGATGCACTCCAGGTTCCTCTAGGGCTACAGCTTATACTGCTCACAACTCTATTCTGTCACTTCATAGCTTGGACTGTTCGGTGTTGTCCCACGTCTACTTGTTACACCGAGCAAACAAGGACTTTTATTCGTTCAGCTTGTCTATGGTGGTCTGTAATTCTGGACTAGTTGTAGGACATTTAGAATTACCACTTGCTGTCTCTCAAAGGCCATCATTTTTGTAGATCATGGAGATTAAGATTTATAATATATTTTATCACGAGTGCTTATAATTGTCATTTACTGAGGATAAGCTATATGTTGTTGTCAGGCACCATCGAGTTGGGTCCAACTCCTATTAACTCTATGTACAACAGAACCAAACAGTCCCCAACACTGTGCCATGCATGGCACTATGTCAGTGTTTCTCTGCTATTCATAGGGTTTTCAATGGCTGATTGTTTGAGGATTGTATCAGCTGTGGGCTGCTGGGTCCTTCTCCCATTTTTTGCGGTGCTGGGGATCTCCAGGGCTTCAAAAGAGTACAGAGCAGCCCTCTGCCAACTGAATTAAACTCAGTCCCAAACTACATCTTAGGTTTGCTTAACTTTCTCTGTACATTTGCTGCAACATCCTTACATGCTTGCATCCTTCCCATTTATAAGGTCAAGATACTGGAGCTTTGTGAAGCTGAATAATTACATCACACAACTAGCAATCCAAGAGCTGCCTCTTAATTTGTTGAAATATAAGACAAGTCCCATTAAGTCACTTTTCTCTGTTGTCCAACTTCCAGTGAGCTCCTAAGCAACTTAGCTTCTTAATCTTTAATTTAGCCTTGGCTCAAGTATCTTTTTAGGTATTAGCACAGTCTAGTTATCTTTCATGCAATATGCATGTTTTAAAAATCTCCTTCTAAATAAAGTATTTTCATCAATTATCTCACCAGTAGAGTTGGAAGGTCGCATTAATGAACTCTCAGTTCTGACATTTTCTAAATCTGTAATTGTGTTATGTAACGACATTGAGATGAGAAGGTTCCTAAGACTGAGAAAGAACTAAGGAGCATAATTCACAGAGGCAACAGATGTCCTTCTATCTTGGATGTCTTACTACAGCCTAAGAGGTCTTGCTTTAGAAGTTCAGCCTCTCAATACTAGTTTTCACATACATATCCTTGACGGCACTTATTAACGATCCTCTACAAGTTACGAAGGAGGGAGTCATGCGAATGGAATCCAGAAGTCAAACAACAGTCCCTCAGAGGCAACTGAACCTCATCCAACTGCAGCGTAATCTGGGGAATGAGCTAAGGAGCAATGCTGAAGAAAGCGCTGCACTTAAACTGGTGATTTAATCTCTAAAAAGTGCCACCGGAAGTCTAGATGGAGAGAGGAAAAAATGGTCACAGCATTGAGAAGTATCCACGGTCAGTTTCACGGCAGCTGACTCTCTGTGTAACCCTGAACTTTAAATCAGATGGATGCTGAACGCTTGGAAGCAGACCCATTTCTTCGTCTAACGTTTCCTGGCTCCTTGGGGTTAGCAAACTCAGGTTTATAAAGGGTCACACGTGTTGAACTCCTGTCAAACTTTCCAGGGTGGGTAAAAGTCAGTGATTTTCATCTTAATCCTGAGGCCACAGTGTATTCGAGTTAGCAATCTCCTCCATATGTTCATATTATTTCACAAAAGTCCTAAAGGGTTTCTTGGTAAGGACTTGGTGAGGTTTGCAAATTTCCTGAGCTTCTGAGGATTGGTTGGTTTAAACCATTGAAGTTATACATAAGAATATCATGAGTGGCTGGGCGCGGTGGTGAACGCCTGTAATCCCAGGGGCTCTGAAGGCAGAGGTAGGAAGATCCCAAGTTCAAGACCAGAGGCAGTCTGTGTAACTTAGTGAGACCCTGTCTCAAAAAGTAAAAAAAAAAAATGGGCTGGGGGTGCAGCTCAGTGGTCCAGCACTTGCAAAGCATGCAGGCACAAGGACCTGGGTTCAACCCTCAGTACTGGAAAAAAAAAAAAGAATATCATGAATGAAAAACAGCGACCTTAATGACAATCTGTCATGTGCTAGGCACTTTCGTATGCATGATCTCATTTAATTCTCACAAACAGCCAGCCAATTAGCCAGCACTGTCCGCCTTCCTGACACAGAGGCACAGATGGGTAGATGACCTTCCTCAAGTGTGTCCAGCTGGCTATGGGCTCTGCTGAGTGTTGAACTGGGACTATCTGACCCCAAAACTCATATCCTTTCACTACACCACACCGCATCTAAACATGGATTCTTTACATTTAGGGAATGATAGCTACTCTGTTCAAATATGGACTATGCCCTTGCTTAGAAGGAAATGAATCTCAATGAGGTGTTCTCTGTAACCCAGCCTATTTCCCACCTGACCTTCAAGTGTCACTAACATTTTATTATCCTATATAGGAAAGGGCCTGCAGCTGTAGCACTGTGGCGTCTGATCCCTTCAGATCTCAGAAGCTAAGTAGGGTTGGGTCTGGTTATTACCTGCATGGGAGACCGCCTGGGAATACCACGTGCTGTAGGCTTGGGAGAAGGACCCAGCAACCCATTCCCAAAAATCAATCCACCATTGAAAACCCTATGAATAGCAGGGAAGCACTGACAAAGTGTTTCTCCTGTTATACGTGGGGTCACTATGAGTCTGATACCAACTCGACGGCACATAACAACAACAATAACATACAGAAAAGGCACTTCATTTGGATCTTTAGAATTATCAACTAGTCACTCTGAAAAAAGAATACGTTGAATTTGCACCCATACATTTCCTCTTAATGCTCATTACTAGTGACTCATTTCTCTACATTAAATTGTTTTTGCAAGTATTCAGAATGTGGTCACTTTAGTCTTTTCTACAATGTCAACTCTAAACTGTTTTCTGGGGAAATAGAAAGTGCTTGTTTTGATAACACTTGGAAATTTTGAAATGAAAATGGAAAGATCATGCCCCACGATCAAAAAGGCAAGAGAAAGATCACCAAAGCCAAGGTGAGTCACCCTGACCCATCCGCCTGCTGGTTGCTCACTAAAGCTCCTCTATGATCAGTCACAATAAGGAGATGCAAATGTGAGTCACCTTGGGAGACGCTAGCAAAACCTCTGTGTATTACAATACACTACCAGTGATTCTCAAATGCAAGAATTAAAACTATGAAAATGAAAAGACTGAAAGCAGCAAAACATATTCTATGCACCTAATCTGTGCCAGGTACCCTGCCTGGTATTTTCATCTAGTACCTCTCAGCATAACCCAATGAAATGAGGTTAACCCTCGTTTTATAAACAAGAAGCTGAGGCCTTGCCCAAGGTCATGCAAGTAGTAAGCAAAAACCTTAGGATCAGAACTGAGCTCTAACTCCATGCTCATTCCGTTTACATTTTATTCAACTGTTGCCTTGAATTTTTAACTGCATGTGGAAATAGTCACTTAACTGCATTTCCATCCCCTAATAGCTATTGGGGGCGGGGGGAATTCTTACCAAGGAATTCATACAGTAGAACTTGCCAAATCAACATTTTTAACCATAATGACCAAAGCATACTCAGACCGTCATTTAAGCAGGTGAGGTGATCATTATATTCCTCCCCTGTTTAAACAAGGTTTCCGTTCATTTGAGAAATCTAACATGGTGGGATGCATGGGAGGAAGAGATAAGACATGCCTTCGAGCCAGTACTGAGGCGGTGGAGGCAGAGACCCCTGCTGTGGGGGAGAACAGAGCGAAGCAAAGTGTATTTTATCTCAAAGAAGCGTATGCCTTTAGGTCTTTTCATTGAACACATTGAAGCCTGAGAGAGAAGGATGGAGGTGGGGGAGGAGGTGAGAGGAAGGAAAGAGGGAGGAAGAAAAGGAGGAGGAGGAAGAGCAGGAAGAAGAGTAGGAAGAAGTGGAGGAGGAGGAAGAGGAGGAGGAGGAAAAGGAGGAAGAGAAAGTGGAGGAGGAGGAAGAGGAGGAGGAAGAGGAGGAGGAAGAGGAGGAGGAAGAGGGGGAGGAAGAGGGGGAAGAGGGAAGGGGAAAGAGAGAGAGAACACTACAGTCTTTCTCATTTTCCTCATCAACATGAAATGATTTATCTTCCTCGTCTATGCTTTATACCATAAATAGAAAATGTTAATAACTGTCCAAACAACTCCAAGTAGTTATTCCAAGTTAGTAAACTATTATCTATTGAACTGCTATCCCAGTTAAACAAAATGAAATCACACAGCTCATTTGAATGTTTTTTTAAGTAAAATACACTGACCTGA
Source organism: Pedetes capensis (assembly GCA_007922755.1). Classification (NCBI taxonomy): domain Eukaryota; kingdom Metazoa; phylum Chordata; class Mammalia; order Rodentia; family Pedetidae; genus Pedetes; species Pedetes capensis. Next base: position 48,685 of record VMDO01011544.1, on the reverse strand, counting down.
GAATTTAACATCTTTTGATTAAAAAAAAAAAAAGCATTGATTGAAAAACAAAACAAAACAGAACAAAACAAAACAACCTGATCATATTAAGAACGTGGGCAGCTCACAGGTCTTTGTGAGAACCCTCTGGCTCCCGTTGCTGGTGCCATCGCCTTGCCCGGCCCTTTGGAAGCTCCAGTTCCGCCACTCAGGACTCGCTCTTTTCCCCAGAGCTGTCACTAGTCTGGCAATTCAAAAACTCTGCCCAGGTCCGGGGTCACAGGGTCATGGCAAGTGGGGTTCTCTCGTGCGCGTAGAAGGTGCTTCTTGTCTGGGAGCTTTTGGGTCCCTTGCACAAGCAAACGCCTAACCAGGATCTCCACTCTGCCCCGTCCAGGTTTGCCACACGGCTCCGTTCTCAGAGTCAGGTACCTCAAGCTGCCCTAACCCCAGCATGAGGAGTCCAACAGCGGTGATTCCTCGCTCTGCTTCTCAGTAGCCCCCCTGCCCATGCCTAGAAAATGTGATTGCTCCACTTACTCATTGGTCTCCTCCTGCCACCCAGCCTGGGCTGCCTGTCAGTTATTTCTTCTGTCGAACTGGTGTTTGGTCGCCCACTCACCATGATGCACAGCAGATGGCTTGGTCTGTCCCCACTCCTGTCCGGAAGACTTATACTGCAATAAACATCACTTTTCTGTCTGTCAGCTACCAGGACTCCAGGCTATCGCTTGGAAACTGATTTAATGAGGATGTGATTTAATGAGGATGTTTGCTATGGGGCACAACTGCCACAGCCACCTGGAGAACTTAGGCGAGATATCTCGGGCGGAGAGTCTGAGACAGCCTCACTACCATCCTCCTCTGCCTTGGCATTGGGATTTGACTTGCAAGCTCTCGTCACCAGTATCTCAGAGAACATACAATATCCCTTTGTGTCATTTTCTACTTTATGCCAACCTGTGCCATGGTATTTATCTGAGCTGAATTTGAAAGAGTGCCGGATCTTAATTATTCTTCCAAGTATGATTTTAGTATCATGTATCAAACTAACAATGGGAGAAGGATGTGGCAATCCACTCCCAAGGCAATCCCAAAACAATCAGCCATTGAAAACCCTATGAGGGTTGCTATAAGTCAGACAGGACTCGACAGCACCTACCACCACCACCACCATCAACGTAAGAAAACTGACTGCACAGTTAAGATAATCACTGGAGAAAAAGTTGAAAGATACTCTTATTCTACTAATGGATACTAGTATTCCTCAGCATTGGATATATTTCAGAATAACCTATGAGGTTTTTAGAAAAAATTATAGTTACCTTCTCCCCAGATTGTTTGTGTCTACCAAAAAATAATAGCAATAAGCATGACATATTCCTAAAACAGTCTGATGGAAAGTTTTTGTCCCCAAGTGTGCATACATTATTTTGGCATCCTCTGTATGTTTTTGTTGTTGTTAGGTGCCATTGACTCAGGGCTGTCTCATGGAGACCCTACGTACAAGAGATGTAACACTCTGTCAGTGCTTGTCTGCTATTCATAGAGTTTTCAATGGCAGATTGATTTTTGGAAGTGGGTTGCCAGGTCCTTCTCCCAAGCCTACAGCACCTGGTATTTGTTCCCAGGCGGTCTCCCATCCAAGGACTAACCAGGCCCAACCCTGCTTAGCTTCCGAGATCTGACGGGATCGGATTCCACAGTGCTACGGCTGCAGGCTGTCTATTAAACACTACATAACAGTAGCTGCTTTCAACATTATTAGAAATCACAGGTCATTATTTTTCATCTATCATATGCTGTCAGCTGGCAAGGGTTCACTCCTGGTGCATTCTTCGGAAGATTGCCCCTTGGGCTGATGGGAATCAAGAGATGTTTAGAATGCTATGCCCTCCCCCGCAGAAGGCAACCCATAGCCCATACTGACTCATCAATGGCTAGAACATCCCAGTCCCCTCCCTATGTAGTACAAGCTCTTTTGTATGATTTCTTCAGCTTATGCAATGGGAACCATCTGAGGGTAGATACTTCCTGAACCCCCATCTTTCCTAGCTGTTTTCCTCTACCCTACTTCCCTCACTGCTTTGCAGGATGCTTCTGCGAATAAATCAACTGCACAAGAATTTGATTTTGGGACTCCGACCTAAGGACTCACCTAAGCAGATACTGTTGTTTGATGAAACTATGTCATCTATTTTCTCTTGTCTGGTTCTATAACTTAGCTTGTTGTTAGGTGCCCTCGAGTCGGTATCCGACTCATAGCGACCCTCATAGGGTTTTCAATGGCTGACTGTTTCGGGATTGCCCTGGGAGTAGAATGCCAGGTCTTTCTCCCATTTTTGTGGTGCTGAGAATTGAACTCGGGACCTCAGAGACTGCAGTGCAGCGCTCTACCAACTGAGCTAAATCCCAGCCTGTCTCTTATTCAGAATTGCCTTCTGGTTCGTCAGTTGGAATAGCTGAAATCAAAATATCTCTAAGAGCAACACCTAGTTGTTTCCATTCTAAAGACCTAGAGACCAAGAAAGTAGTTGCAAAGTACCGAATCTGGGATGGAGAGATCTGCTCATCTGTCTTAGCAGCTGATGCAAGCCACGTTAGTTGAGAGCAGTGATCGGTACTGAACGTGAAGACTGCCAACACGATAGGATCCGCTGTGTCATTTGGAAACTGCATATACACGCAGAGAGAACGGGGAGGATTTTGTCAATGAACACTGTCACTTGCTTTGTGGATAGACTATGTCACCCCCCCACACACAGTCCATCCTACAGAAAGGGTCTCTGAAGAAGCCAGAGCACGTCTATCTCTTTGGTCCTCCTGAGCCTACAGGGCAAAGTTTCTATTAAAGACAATGAAAGAATGAGGGCATCTTTTAGTTCTGGTGACAGCATGAAGCTTCTACCTGATTTCACATTATTATGGTGCATATCTTAGAAGAAAAATTCAATATTATTCAAAGACAGGGAGCCATAGGCTTCTACAGTAGAATCTCCCAGAGCTTTCTCATTATACTGATAAGAAGCAGCACAGAAAAGTACTTTGTAAGCAGCAGTGCAATATATAATTATTGTTGTTGTTAGGTGCCATCAAGTCAGTGTCCAACTCACAATGACCCTATGTACAACAGGGAAAATAGTATTGTCAGTGTTTCTCTGCTATTCATAGGATTTTCAATGGCTGATTGTGTGTTTGGGAGTTGGCTGCCAGGTCCTTCTCCCAAGCCTACAGCACCTGGAGTGCCCAGGCGGTCTCCCATCCAAGTACTAATCAGGTCCGACCCTGCTTAGCTTCCAAGATCAAAAGGGACTGGATGGCACAGTGGTACAGCTGCAGGCAAATATATAATTACATGGTACTAAATGATTATTATTAATAGTGTTAATAAAAAATATATTCCCCGCAGGTACACACAAGGTGTTTTGGATATATACGTCAGGATTCATCTAGTGGCAAGTGTAGAATTCTAATGTAAACTAGCCTAGCATTCAGTCACTGGGCAAATGGCACCCCATGAGTGTCTGGTAGAGGGCCAGTTACTAGAACTCAGAGCAGCAGAAAATTGGGACAGAACTCCATAGAAGGGAATGCACTACCTGGAGTGATACATGAGGGATTTGAGACGTGCTGGTACCTCACAACTCAGAGGACAATGTTCTCCAATAGCTATTGCTAGGCATTACTGACAGTCTAAGACCATTGTTTTCAAACTTTAGTGTACATCAAATTCACTCGGACATTTGGTAAAACACAGATACTTGGACTCCCACCTTTTTTTTAAGAATTAAGGCAGTGCCCAAGAACTGACATCTTTAACAACTTGCAAGCCTGCAGCTGTATCCCTGTGGCGTCCGATCCCGTCAGATCTCAGAAGCTAAGCAGGGTCAGGCCTGGTTAATATCTGGATGGGAGACCGCCTGGGAATACCAGAAGCTGTAGGCTTGGGAGAAGGACCTGGCAACCCCCTCCCAAAAATCAATCTGCCATTGAAAACCCTATGAACAGCAGAGAAGCACTGACAATAGTGTTTCCCCTGTTGTACAGAGGGTCGCTATGAGTCGGATACCGACTTGATGGCACCTAACAACAACAACTTGCAAGGTGCTATCTGTGCTGCTCACCCTGGGACCTCCCTTTGGAAACCATCTTTCTAGGAAAAGCTAATGAAGAAAGGCACAGGTGATTGGCAGCCAACAAATACCAACCGTGAAGGCCAGAGGGCTTCTGAGTTCTCTCTCGAAGAGACTCCAATTTCTGCAACAGGAGAAAAGAAAAAGCTGGACCAGACCCTGGCTTAACAGAGCAGCTGAACTCCGAAGGGCAACTACCCAACCAAGGGAGGCTGCGGGATCCCGATCAGGACCTGATTGGGACAATGGCACCTTTCTACTTGGGATGAGGCAACCTGGAAATGGCCCATTCCAATGCGGAACCTGAGTGTTGCAACATTGGAGGCTGCTGAAGTGGCCCAGCCTCGCTGTGAAGATCTGAAGCGCCCGTCCTTCCCTGGTGAGAGCGGGCATGCCCCTCCACTGTAGGATCCATGGACAATGATCCCCGGAATCACCCAAAATACCCAACCAAACCTCAGCACCTCTTTCTGAAGAACTCGGCCTATGATAATCGACCCCCAGCTAATGAGGCTGGAAACCCCAAGCGCCAGAGCATGAAGACTCTTCCTCTCACAGTTCTTGTCCTTCTCACCTGTCAGTTTACCCTTTTTGCTGACGTTGCACTTTCTGAACCCTGTGTCTGGGTGGCACGGCAGTGGGTGTAACCGATTCCTATGATGGCAATTCTGGAGCCCCTAAGTCTGATCCAATTTGAAGGAATCCAGGGGTAAGTCCTTCTTAGTTTGACTTGGGTTGTGTGTTCCTATTGGTAATTAAAAACTGTGAGCCAGGCCGGGCATGGTGGCACACGCCTGTAATCCCAGCGGCTCTGGAGGTGAAGGCAGGAGGATCGCAAGTTCGAGACCAGAGGCAGTCTGCGTAACTTAGGAGACCCTGTCTCAAAAAAGTGAAATAATGGGCTGGGGTGCAGCTCAATGGTCCACTCAGTGGTGCACTTGCAGAGCATGTAAGCAGGAGGCCCTGGGTTCAACCCTCAATACTGCAAAAAAAAAAAAAGGAAAAGAAAAAGGAAAAAAAAACCTGTAAGACAGGTGTAGTGGTTCATGCCTGTAGTCCCAGTGACGCGCAAGGTAGAGCCAGAGAGATTGCAGGTTCAAAGCCAGAGGCAGCCTATGTAACTTAGCGAGACCCTGTCTCAAAATAAAATATAAAAAAAAAAAAAAATAGGATGGGGTACAGCCCAGTGATCATGTTGTTGTTTTCTAGGTACCATCGAGTCGTGTCTGGCTCATAGTGACCCTCACATGGTTTTCAGTGGCTGACTGTTTCAGGATTGCCACGTCCTTCTCCCATTTTTGCGGTGCTGGGAATCGAACTCAGGACCTCAGAGAGTGCAGAGCGGCAATCTACCAACTGAGCTACATCCCAGCCCCAGCCCAGTGGTAGAGTGCTTGCAAAGTACGTGCAAGGCCCTAGGCTCAACTCCCAAGCAACCCCTCCTCCAAAGAAGAAAAAACCAACTGTGCCCTGCCATGGTATTTTCAGTCACATCATATGGTCGTGAAAGCTGCACATTGAACAAGGGAGACAGGAAAAGAATTGATGCTTTTGAATTATGGTGCTGGAGACGTCTATTCAATATACCATGGACTGCCAAAAGAACCAACAGATCTGTCCTAGAAGCAGCGCAACCAGAATGCTCCTTGGAAGCAAGAATGGTCAGACTGCGTCTTACATATTTCAGACACGTAAGTCAGAAGAGATCAATCCCTGGAGAAGGACATGTTTGGGAGAGTGGCAGGTCAATGCAAAAAAGGAAAACCCTCCACCAGATGGATTGACACAGTGTCTGCAACAATGGGCTTAAACATAAATAAGATCATGTGCCTGGCACAGAATCGGGAAGTGTTTCGATCTGCTGTACATAGGGTTGCTATGAGTTGGACTCCACTCGATGGCACCTAACAACCACCACCGTGCCCAGATTCATAGAGGGCATGGTAGCAGTATCCTAGGTTAAGGGCACACTTCCGTGGCCAGGGAGCCAAGGACTACGACAAAAAGCCAAAGCAAGCATGAAATGGGCAGGACTAACAGGAAAGAGTCTTGAATGCGACTGATACTAATTCATTCCAGAACCCTCCCATATGCTCTCAATTATGATGGGAGCTATAAAAAAAAGAGGGAGAGAAAAGAGGCAAAACGACTACCATGTCTGCCACTAATTCCCATATCTGATTGGGTATGAAAATAAAAATCAGAAATCCATCTTGGTTGCAATAGACAGAAAGTGAAACTCAAACTAGCTTAAGCAAAAACTGCAGGAACCACGGTGGTTCCTCTGGCTATAGCCTCTCAAACCCACCAGGCCCAGCTCTCTGCACCTCCTTCCCCTCAGCCTCACATTGAGTGGCACCTTGCTGTCAGATCACCTTTCTCCCATAGCAGGGAACAAAATAAAGTGGAGCCGCCTGCTTCCTCTTACCCAGCTTCATCATAACTTGTTGTTGTTGTTAGGTGCCGTCGAGTCACGTCCGACTCATAGCGACCCTCATAGGGTTTTCAATGGCTGACTGTTTCAGGATTGCCTCCGGAGTGGGTTGCCACGTCCTTCTCCCATTTTTGTGGTCCTGGGAATTGAACTTGGGACCCCAGAGACGGCAGAGCGGCTCTCTACCAACTGAGCTAAATCCCAGCCCCTCATGACAACTTAGGAAATATTTTTTTATCTTTCCTTTCTCCAGTCTGAACAATTATAGGAAAAAAAAATGTGACAGCTAAGTGTGGTCCCCTGCCTGACTCTGAGACCAATCACACATGATCCAGAGAACAGTCTCCCATCACTGGAGCATCTTGATTTCAGACTCCAAAAACAGAGAATTATTTAAGAACATGGAAGAACCAAAAACATGACATGGATGGGGAGCCAGCAAAAACATTTTCCAAAAAAAAAAGGGGGGGGGGAGGAATTGCATATATCTGTAAAGCCAGAACACGAGAGACAGAAAAACCTGGATTCTGTTTCAGAGAATATAATGACAGGGTTTAGTCTCTACCTGATACAGGGGAAGTCACAGGCAGAAGCCCTAACTTACTGCAAAATAAAGGAAGGCCTCAATTTTCCTTCACTCTCTCACATCTTTGTAAAGAAACAGGTAAAAAACACCCACAAACAAACAAAACCTCCACAAGTGGTAGGATATAAGTATCTAAAAGGACCCATACAAGCCACTGTTTGATCTCATTATTTAGAAGAGGCAGCTGATGTCAACAGAAAAGTGACTCCTTCAAAGCTAGTCTTTGGTGGTAGATATCATGATTTCTAATCCAGAATTCTTCCCATTCTGTTTACTGTCAAACTCCACGCAAACTTCATTTATACAACCTCCAACATTCTGGGAAGTTGTGCACCATACTCCTTGGCTTTCATGAATGCTGTAATTGAGTTATTTTCATGGCTCACACAAGTTTTTCAATGAGAAGCCAAAAGATAAAGTTTAAAATACTATTAATGTGTAGGAGCCAAAGTAAATTTTCAAAGTTAATACTCAAGAACCCAGGTTTTAAACCTGATATATTTCACCCTGACTTAGTTGCTTCACTAGTCATTTAATTAAATTATAATCTTTCTCAAAACTACTGGTTCTTACATCTTACACTCTTTACATGCCCCCAGAGCTGTGGGGAAGTTTGGTAAAAAGGGATAGAATGGTGGAGAGATGACTGTATATATATACGGTTACATGAAGCTCCTTAGACTCCTGCATGTAACAGTTTTACAAGGTTACAAAAATCAGGCATGGATCAGAATCAAGTGTGGATGGGCTGCCTGGATGCTTTTACAAGGCTACAAAATCAGGCATGGATCAGAATCAAGTGTGGATGGGCTGCCTGGATGCTTTTACAAGGCTACAAAATCAGGCATGGATCAGAATCAAGTGTGGATGGGCTGCCTGAATGCTTTTACAAGGTTACAAAATCAGGCATGGATCAGAATCAAGTGTGGATGGGCTGCCTGGATGCTTTTACAAGGTTACAAAATCAGGCATGGATCAGAATCAGGTGTGGATGGGCTGCCTGGATGCTCGCTTGAGCACAAACCCAACCTACACGTGATTCTAATTGGTATCTGATTTGTGTAGCCCTCTAAAACCGTTGAAAAGCGGCAGGTTAGATTCGAACATGTAGGTTATTTGTATTTTTCTAAGAGAGGTGTCAGAGCATGGTTTTATGAAATAACATAGGGGAAAACTATAATGCAAGGAAAAAAGAGACAGCTGTAGGATAAGAAAGCTCCCAGGAAGTGAAAACCAAGATCCAGTACATCAATACTAGGATTATCCTTACCCAGGAATAAGACAAGTTCGTCCGAAGTTGCAAGAGACACAGAATAGAACGATAAGGATGCCAGGAGGTTGGTAGAGCTGGTAGTGGAAATGTGTGCAAGTTTCTTTTCGATTGCTCGTACTTTCTCAATAAGAAGCAAAGTGAAGCGGCGTGCACACCTGTAATCCCAACACCTCGGGAGGCAGAGGCAGGAGAATAGCATGTTCTAGGCCAGAGGCAGCCTAACTTAGCAAGACTCCATCTCAAGATTAAAAAAATTTTTTACATAGGGTAGGGGTTTAGCCCAGTGGTAGAGCACTTGTAAAGCACGTGTGAGGCCCTCGATTCAGCCCCCAAGTACCAAATCTTTTTGTACATAGGGTCTCTATGAGTCAGACCAGACTCAACAGCGCCTAACAACATATTTGCTACTATAAAAAATTTTAAATTAAAAACTCCTATTATACATCATAACGATGTGAGCAAAGTGAGCATCTAAGAATGAAATGGGAGGCAGAATGAGAAGTGATAGGAATTGAGAAGGTAAGACTTGATCATCTACGACGCTGAGAGTAAAAGACGTTAGAGGAATATAACAGGGATAATTAGATAGTTAGGATTCACGGAAAGGGTCTCCTGTTTTTCTCCAGCTTTACCCAGTTCCTTGTTCACAAATACGAATATGTTACAAGAAAATTGGATTTCACGTAGATTGGAGTTATGCTAAGAAGAGAGGACAGAGTAGCTGCAGTCATGGGCACAGACGTGGCCACAGTAACAAACGATGCCCCCCAACCTGGGCAAGGGGAGGAATTCGACGGGAGTGTCAAGGATTAGCAAAATTCAGGAGACTGTGGAATTGCCTGAGGTGAGACAGTAGCAGAAGGTAGAAACGCAGAGGATGGCTTTTCGAGAGTACATACTTATGATTTAGTTTATCATGGGGGGAAGGGACATCTGGGAGGGGAAGGGGATAGGTAGGAGGGGGAGGATGAGCAACATATGGAGGTAGAAAGAGAACAAATCCAAAATACAGACCGCAGGTCTATGAAAATCCCATTAGGACTCTCGCTGTTCTGTATGCGATTTTTTTTTTTTTTAAATCAATGTCCTACCTCGCCTTCTTCAGCTCCTCCTTTCTCTTCTCCTCCTTCCTCTGCGCTCCTCACCCTCTGTTCCTCTCTCCTTCCTCTGGTGCCCGCCATCTTCTCCAGGAAATGTACCTTCCCCTCCCCAGAAGCCCGCTTAAGTCTCCTGTTGGCGCTGCCTGTTCTTCCGGGGAATAGAAATAACCTGGAGCCAATTCACCCAGCGAACCCAGGTTTTTTCCAAGTTCCTTTCCAGGTCTACCTAACCTTCTCCAGGTGCCCCAGTTTTCCTGGTAATTATTCCTTAAAGGTGTACCGTCCTTAATCAATCCTGCCTGTATTTGCTACTCCCCTAGGTGCCTGTCAGTTTGTTGTGCTGTGGGGAATTGCCGTGTTGCTATGATGCTGGAAACTTTGCCATTGCTATCTCAGATACCAGCAAGGCCACCCATGGTGATAGGTTTCAGCTGAGCATCTAGACCAAGGCAGACTAAGGAGAAGGACCCGGCAGCCCACTCCTGAAATGATCATCCATTGAAAACCAATGCTTATCAAATTGCATATATGAAAATTGTCACAACAAAAAGCATGTCAAAATGAATCACATTACGATGTACATTAAAAATTTCTAATTAAAAAAAAAAAGAAAAAAGAAAACCCTATGAATAGCAGAGAAGCACTGTCAGATATCATGCTGGACATGGCATAGCATTGGGTAGGGTTTTGTTCTGCTGGACCTAGGGTCTCTATGAGTCGGACCAGACTCAACAGCGCCTAACAACATAACATATTTGCTACTATAAAAATTTTAAATAAAAAAATCCTATTATATAATAAACATGTACAGTTATCCCTTATTGTTGTTAGGTGCTGTCAAGTCAGTATCCGACTCACAGCGACCCTCTGTCCAACAGGGGAAACACTATTGTCAGTGCTTCTCTGCTGTTCATAGGGTTTTCAATGGCAGATTGATTTTTGGGAGGGGGTTGCCAGGTCCTTCTCCCAAGCCTACAGCTTCTGGTGTTCCCAGGTGGTCTCTCATCCAGGTACTAACCAGGCCCGACCCCGCTTAGCTTCTGAGATCTGACGGGATCGGATGCCACAGGACTACCTCTGCAGGCACAGTTATCTCTACACTTTAAAAAAAAAATTTTGGAAAAACATCTAAGGAGATGAAGGGTCAACAATCTTGATTTGATAATCACAGTTTATTCATGAAATGAGTTATCACTCTGTAGCCAATTAATGTGTACAATCAAAATAATTTTTAAAAATATTTAGTTTACCCATGGGATACAGTTAAGGGAAGATACAACTAAGGGAATGGGTCATTGAGGTAAGATAGACAAGGTGCCTGGAGGAGCCCAGGAATTTAGAGTGGAGGGTACCGGAAGGACTCAGCACATGTACGGATCAGTTGGGAGTACGCTGCTCAATTGCAGTAACAAGCTCAGGGTTTCAGTGCTAACAAACAAGCCTCCCATTTCTAAAGCCCATACGGTTGTAGGTATTAACAGACTCCATTGGGTGACTTAGGGAGTCAGTTTTGGACTCTGTGTCTCAACATATGGCATCCACAGTCACTGCCAAAAGAGAAGAGAATGGAAATGGCATGTGATCCATGAAATATGTCACTTCAGAAATGATATTTATCCCTTGCAAGGGTATACAGTAAAATATTCCCACAAAAAGACATGCAAGTAGGAGAGAGGGAGTGGGAGAGGGGGGAGGAGGGGCACAAAAGGATACGGGGGAAGTTATCTGTGCAATGTACAATGAAATGCATGTCAGAATGAAACACTAAGTTGTACATTAAAATTTTCCAATATAAAAATACTTATTAAAAAATGATATTTATCCTTTTCACTCATCATTGACTAGAACCACTCCAGCACGCCTTTCTGTATCAACTCACCAAACAGAATATTTAGTGAACATTTTCAGCAGCTACAATGTGGACAATTTCCTTATTAACAATTGTTGGTGGCATTGGAAAGAGAGGGGCTAAACTCTTCAAAGGAGGAAAAGAATTCAACCTGAAGGCCATAAGTGTGGCTGCAACAGAAAAACTAGCCAAGAGTAGACCACTGAGTATTCAAAGTGCAAAATGCTCATATGCTAGAAATTCTCTTCTGATTCTACTAAACTCTGTCTGAAATCTGTGTCCATGACATCAAATATGTAGCCATAGAATTAAATATTCAATCACCTAGGATCTTTCCTAAGGCAGTAAATTTTAAGCTATCCAGAAATGAGCTGTTGATGAGCCTGATTAATACAGTTATCCATATTTCCTATGTGGATTACCAGGTTTGAAAGAATGAAAATATGGGAATAATAAAACTTTACTGAACATAATTTATCCTTTCCTTGATGATTTAGAAGGCACCTTTAGCTTCTATAGTGACTTAGGGACATGCCTGCGAACATCAATTATAATTGAACTGCAGAGGTACGAGGCAATAATCACGTAGGCTCTTTGCATTCTGGGAGCTCAGGCACCCCGGTGGGAAGAGTAATGACCTCAGGGGATGGAAAGGCCTAGAGATGGGGGAACTAACCAGGTGGCAGGACTTGCACCCAAGGGTAAAACCAGCAGTTGAAATAACAAAGTTCAAGGAGTTGAGGGACCTTGAGTTTTCAATCAGAGCTGACACTTGCATCCAGGAGGTGATGTCCAGGTGTTGGGAAGACAGGGTCAGAAATCACAGCGGTCACCCTGCAGACAGGTCATCTGTCTCTAATCTAGTAGGGTACTGGGTTAGAAGCAGATGTGGAGTGCCCAACTGTGGGGATTTCTTTGTAAGTCTTGGTTTGTTAAGCAGGAGCGAGGGCCTTCCAAGAAACAGGTTGCTAATCATTCTGAGGCCCAGGACGAGAATCTGATCCCAGCAGGATGTTGAAAGGCAAACCAGGAAACTGCAGAGTTAAGCACAGGCAGAGAGGCAAGAAGGATTTCAACTTAACAAGACCCCAGATACCAGGTTTACAGGAGGATGCTAATTCCAGAACAGTTGCCTGGGCGTGCTCTGAGGCATTTACTGATGGATAGAGAGGAGGGAAAAGTACAGAAAATATCCTGGTTGGTTTTAGGGAGGGCTTAGGCAAGAGGTCATCTTCTGGGGAGCAAGGGGGAGGTTAGAGAATACAGGACCTGACATGAAGAAATAAGAGGTAAACTTGTGATTTACCGGGCCAGAATTCCAGCAAGGAGCATTCTTTCTAGAGGCTGCAATATTGTACACCCCACTCCATCTTGGGAACTCTCCCAAGGCCTGTTCTAATGCTCCCCAATTTGGACTTTAGACCAATATTCAAACTGGAATAATAGAAGGAGATTGTCTTTGTAATGAAAATCAATTTAAAGATTCAAAGAATACTTTAATAAAGGGATTACTTAAATTTTTTATTGTCGTGTAGAACTTCTACCTTCTTTAATCCTATCCACCTCCAGGGACCTAAATCAGCTACCTCCACAGTGGTAAACCAGGTGGAATTGAACCTGGACCAAAGGACTGAATACAAAAGGTAGTTTGTCTATGCATGGAATATGGTGGGAAGAAGATCTCAGATTTAAGAAACTGAGTCATTCATCCCTGGAGGAAGTGAAAGAATGAGGAGGCTGGGAGAGAAGAAAGGACAAAGGGAGGACACGTAGGAGGAAGAGATGGAAGACCCCAGTGGGAGAGGCTTCCAGGCAGACCAGTGTGCAGTTGTGTAGAAAGCCCCAGGAACCAATTACAAAACCTGGCCACTACAGAGTAACTGGGTGCTCTGAACAGGAAGGATACACTGAGCTGGGCACCCAAGAAAGAACAGTGCTTCTGGCAACGCACAGAAAGTAAGACATTACCAAAGACATGTGTCAGGGTTGGGTGAATTCTTGGTAGTGTCAAGAGGAGTTTTATCCCAGTTCCTTGTTTTACATAAAGAGCTAGGGTTATTTGTGTTTCAAATTTGTTTATTAAGGTAAAGGGAAAATAGACACACAATTTGCCTTAAATCATTAAGTTCACTTTGCAAATCTTCTAGCCTGTTTATAAATCTAGTAAATGTTATATAAAATAAAGCAGTTTTTGCAGGGAAGTTGGATTAGTGTTTGATCAACTCACACAACACAAATCCTCCTTAAAACAACCAGTCTCATTAGAAATCTTAGTTAATTAAAACTCCTTAAATTTTAAAATGCGTTTACAAATTGAAGTACCCTACTTCATATGACTGATTGGGTAAATTTATGGTCTTAACAAGCAAAAGCTTTCCAATGTATGAACAAATCTTTAAAGTTTAAATAAATTAAACTTACAAATGGAGCAAATTTTAAATTCTCCTAAGCATTGCAAATGCTGATTACAAATGTATTCGTATGCATTTCAACAAGAACAAAAAATTACACGAATCAATTGCATATTTAAAATTGGAATCAAAAGTCTGATTTCTCTAATTTCTCCACTTAGAGCCTTCTTATTCAAAGTGGAGTCAAGGGAGTGAGTGGGGTGGGCATTCTATGGAGACTATTAGAAATGCAGAATCTGGGATCCAACCCAGAATCACTGGATCAGATTGTAAAGCTCTAAGCTGGATGCATGCCTGCAATTCCAGCAACCTGGGCGACTGAGGCAGGAGGATAACAAGGTCAAGGGCAGAGACAGCCTGTGCAACTTAGATCCTGTCTGAAAATTAAAAATTAAAAATTAAAAAAGGCTGCAGTATGGCTCAGTGGAGAAGTCCTTGCTTAGCATGCTTAAGGCCCTGGGTTCAAATCCCCCACACTGAAAAACATTAAAAAACAACAACAACAACAACAACAACAACAAAACCTTAGAACCATAATCTAAGAGAAAAACATAAGAGGATATTTCCTTTAGTTTCTGAGCTACTGTAAGTGACAAGGCCATAAGGTCCATCAATTCATCTGTTCTTCCTTCCTCTCTTTCCTTTCTAGCCACATAGAGCAATCTAAAAAGCAAATTATAGCATGGATCTCATATTGAAGGTTTCCAGTTAGAAGGAGCAGGAATATTGTCATTCAAAAGAAATGAAGAATGCTGATGAAAGGAAAGTCTGATGGATTCTAAGGAATATACCGGGTATAAACGGAAAGGACTTTTGAGGAGATGGATACTTTATTGGATAGAAGTTACTGCCTGAGTTAGCAGCAGGGAATTTACACTTCTGGCAGGAGATTCACTATGAGACAGACACTGAACTTTTCTAGAACGTAGGGTGGGCAGTGTGGCAAATTGGTATAGCCATACATCTTGAAGTGAAAATGAAGAATAATCAAAGAGTAGAAAGATAAATAGAACGGCACACTGTGACTGTCCCATAAATACATACCTGGAGGAGATGAGCAGGTGCTTCCTCTCCCTCAGTCTCCTGGTCACCCGGAAAGAGGAGCAAGATCAGCTAGGTATAAAACACTTATGTAGCACACTCAGGACCTAACTACTGAGAGACTTGTGGCATCAGAAAGCAAAGCCACTATGCCTCCATCAATAATGGAAACACAGAAACAGGTGCTATGGGTGCTAAATAGATACACAGTTTAAAGCAAACATATCAGTTAACTTAAGTTTCAAATATGGTTGCTCATGAACGCAAAATTATTTTCAGCTGTCCAAAGGAAGTAACCAATGGTTAGAAGAGGGTAATCTCTAATAACTGGCACCAGTTAGATTATCTTTATATAGTCTATTGCCAATATCCAATGCCATTATATTTTCTTATGAGGGGTAATTCATGATAACAATCGGAGGTTAAGATTGGGGAAGGAAGGAAGAATGTGAAAAAAGTTGATTCTTCCTTGAGCTGGAAAAGGTTTCATGTATACAGTTGCAGGCAACAAATTATTTAAAATAATTAATGTACCATTACAATTACACTACAGTGAACTATGACATTATGGTTTTTCTCTTTGACTTAAAGTTTTTCCACCAGCAAAGACTTTTTGTAATTCTCAGACCATTTGTATGCCCCACCTAAGCAGTTGGTCTGCTCAGAGAATTATTGCTTCCTATTAATTTATGGTTTAGAGAATGTTTTGGAGATAAAAGTGAAAAATTTATTTCACGTTGATCCCAGAAAGGTTGCTTCTCATGGTTCTGTCAATTCCCTTGGGGAAAAAAACCTTATTAAACTTGATGAGAATGGCAAAGACTAGTCCATCTCTAATCTAGATTTTGTTTCAACCATACCTCATCCTTACAATGGGAGTTGTTAGAATCCATTTTAATTTTATTAGTAATAACTAACATTTCTCTAGTACCTCAGTTAACAATGCACTTTCTCATCAATTAAAAATTGAAACCATCATAATAATCTAATGAAATAGTTTATGAATTTCATAGTGCTGCTACAACAAATTACAACAATTTTGTTGGCTTAAAACCATACAAATTTATTTTATTTGTTTAATTGCATTGTTACAAGTCAGACGTCCAAAGCAGGTCTCACTGGGCTAAAATGAAGGTGCGGGCAGGGCCTGCATTTCTGCATTTCTGCGCCCTCTGGAGGCTCTGAAAAGCACCTGTGCGTCCACCTTTTCCAGCTTCTGGAAGCTGCCCACATCCTCTGGCTCATGACCCCTTCCATCTTGAAAGCCAGTAAGCAATATACAGTCACTGCTTCTCTTGCACCATTACTGTGACTCTGTCCACGATGCTCCCACCTTCCTCATTCATAGAAAGAATCCTTGGGATTGTGTTGCCCATTCTTCCAGGTAATGAAGGATAATCTCCTCATTTCAAGGGTTTTCATTCAATCATGTCAGAAAAGTCACTTATGTCACACAATCTAATATAGTCACAGGTTCCAGGGAAAAGAAATAGAAGTCTTTGAGGGCAATGATTGTACCTAGTACATGGTTGTTGTTGTTAGGTGTTGTTGAGTCAGGTCTGACTCATAGCAACCCTACGTACAACAGAACAAAACACTTCCCAGCCCTGTACCATGCCTGGCACTATGGCAGTGCTTCTCTGCTATTCAAATGGTTTTCGATGGCTAACTTCAGGAGTGGGTTGCCACATCCTTCCCCCATTTTTGCAGTGCTAGGGATTGAACTCAGGGCCTCAGAGAGCACAGAGCAGCATCCTACTAACTGAGCTAAACCCTAGCATGTTGTTGTTGTTGTTGTTAGGTGCCGTCGAGCTGTGTCCGACTCATAGCGACCCTCATAGGGTTTTCAATGGTAGATTGTTTCAGGATTGCCTTGGGAGTGGGTTGCCATGTCCTTTTCCCATTTCTGTGGTGCTGGGAATCGAATTCGGGACCTCAGAGACTACAGAGGGGCGCTCTACCAACTGAGCTAAATCCCAGCCCAACCCCAGCATAAGAAGCAATATTTTGGCTCTACAACATGGTCCATGTCTATGATCCCAGCAACTCTGGAGGCAGAGGAAGGAAAGTTGCAAATTCAAGGCCAGAAGTAGGCTATGTAAGTTAGTGAGACCCTGTCTCAAGATAAAAAATAAAAAAGGGACTGGGGCACCGCTCAGTGGTACAGCACTTGCAGAGGATACACAAGGCCTAGGTTGAGCCCACCAATACCTACAAAAAATAAAAAGAAAGCAATATTTTAAATGATGTTTTTGATCATCAGTGATGATGAGAGTGAAAGTAGATTACTTTAGGAGAATGGGGTGTAGGTCAGTTGTACAGTGCACACTTAACATAAGAGAGGCCCTGGGTAATAATCCTCCCTCACCCCCCCCCCCAAAATGAGAATATTTTACACAGGAGGAAAACAAGATCAAAGGAGGCCTAGTTAATTACAATCACTCTGTTAATGTTAAACAAAACTATCATTTAAGTGATGTTCAGATACTAATCTACTGCTTCCTCAACTCCAGCATGACACTGTAATCCAAAATAAAAGTTCAAGCCGGGCGTGGTGGCGCATGCCTGCAATCCCAGAGACTTGGGAGGCTGAGGCAGGAGGATCGCAAGTTAGAGACCAGAGGCAATCTGCATAATTTAGCGAGACCCTGTCTCAAAAGTTAAAAAATGGGCTGGGCATGCATCTTAGGGGTCCAGCACTTGCAAAGTATGCAGCTTTGAGGCCCTGGGTTCAACCCCCAGTCCCCCCCACCAAGAAAAAAAAGGTCATATGAGGAATGTGAAATGACACGTTCAATAATTTTTCTAGGCTTCTTCCAAAATTTTTGCTCTCTGGGCTAATTGTTAACAATATCCACCAGACTTCAATTTATTCATGAACAGTAAGGAAGATAAAATGTAATGACGATAGTTTTCATAAAGTACATAGTCACCAGTGCCCTTAAAGATTCTTTTTGTAAGAGAGATTTGAGATCTTATTATGGAAACTGCTTAAACTTTAGTATTTCACATATTAAAACAACTATATAAATAAACATGGCTGGGATTTAGCTCAGTTGGTAGAACACCGCTCTGTAGTCTCTGAGGTCCCGAGTTTGGTTCCCAGCACCGCATAAATGGGAGAAGGACGTGGCAATTCACTCCCGAGGCAATTCCAAAGCAGTCAACCATTGAAAACCCTCTGAGGGTCGCTATGAGTTGGACACGACTCAACAGCACCTAACAACAACAATGAGAACATATAAATAAACATGAGAGAAAATAAAATGTTATATAGCACATAACCTAAAACATTCCAAGGAATCACAAAATTACCCCTCTGTGATTTGGAAAACAAAAGAAACCATCAGAAAAATGCTGAAACCCTACAGCCACTGTCATTGCCCTAAGTAATGGAGTCCTATGACTCTGGGGACATGCATGCCTTCCACCAGTACCCACGAAACTAGAAGCTATGTTGTTAGTGTGTAAAGTGTCACACATTTCAAAATGTCTCATAGTTTTAAGGAGCAAAGATAAAAATAAAATAGTGGATAAAGCTAAGTAAAAATTATGAATAACAATAATAATAAGGACTATTTATTAGAGGTACTTTAAAACAAAAGAGAGAAACAATAGATTAAACTCTTCCCCCATAAGGATATTGGATAATAAAATGTCCGAAGATTCTTGTATATAGTAGATCAAAATGTGTATTAGGACTATACTTTGTCAGGCATGATTATTAAAGATTTAAGATAGCAAAGAAAAAAAGTCTACTAAAAGAAAGGAAATAGAATGAATAACTCCTAAACCAGTAGAAAGGAAAATATAAAATATACCTCATTTTTCTAATACAGGGCAGAAATTAATTTGAGAAGAAAATCATGGAAAAAACATGGTGAATAGAAAATAAGATGGGAGAAAATAAACCAAACATAGCAGCAGTAATTACAATAAATATAAAGTATAAAAATTGTTTACTGAAAGACATGGATTTTCACATTACATTTTTAAAAGAAAATATTTTTATTTCAAGAAAATGACATTAAAATTGAGCATAATAGAATGGAAAGGATTAATAGGAAGTTCTAGCCAAGTAAGGCTTGAATAGTAATGTAATATCAGATATTTAAAATTGAATAAGAATAAACATTGAAAGTCTGCAGCCATAACACACTAGCATCTGATCTCATCAGATCTTGGAAACTAAGCAGACTTGGGTCTGGTTAGTACTTAGATGGGAGACTGCCTGGCAATATCAAGTGCTGTAAGCTTGGAAGAAGGACCTGGCAGCCTACTCTGAAAAAACAATCAGCCATCAAAAACTGTAGGGGATTATCTGGACACTCCCAGGGTGGACCAGGAGCAGGATCGAGGTCTGAGCCTTCCCTGTTCCTGCCCCTCCCACCTCTGGTCACCCTTAATCCAGGAACCTGGACTGGGACTTATTTGACTCCCTAAGAGCCAATATGGCTACCCAAATCCCAGTTCACCTTTCACCTACTTTTTCACCCTTCATCTACCGTACTCCTACCCCTCCCATTGCATGATTCAAGATGGCCCCCAACCAGCCCAACTCTGGTGTGGCCTCCTTCAATCTGATTGGCCACCAAGAGCCACTCGATTGGTTAAGAAGGGATGCTCAGTGATTGGTCCAGGCCGCACCTAACCCACCCATCATAATTGTACTTTTCCAAACCCTCACGTGGAGAATTGCCCCTCCCAGTACAAGCCACTCTCTTATTGGTTATACCCTGGTCCACACCCCCAGCCAGAGAGTATATAAACTGACCACTGACTACCCCAACAGTCCTTTCCTCTCTTCTTTCCTAACCACCTTGATCCTGATCGTCACACCCCACACCTGCCTTCGCGGCTCCAGTCATCCAGACCTTCAATCAAGCTGCCAAGAGGCAACACTCCGAGAGTCAAGAATGAAGACCTCAAGCAAGACAAGAAGAGCTCTCAATCCCCCGCTCCCAGGGAGGAAGTGAGAGAAGAAGATGACCAGCGAGAGGCAACATCATCGAACTCCACCAACATCTGCTGCTCTCTAGTAGCATCTGTAGTCCTGAGTTATAGGTGCTATTAAATAAATGTTCCTGTTTGTTATTGAAAGCTCCTGAGGTCCGTCTTGCACCACTGACCAGCTCTTGCCCATACCGGAGGATCCCCAATTGAAATGGTATTGAGGTGAAGCTCCATCATCTTCTGCTGGGCTGGAGTGGACCCCAATAGAAAACCCTATGAATAGCAGAGAAGCACTGACATAGCACCAGGCATTGCAATGTCAAGTAGTGTTTTACCTGTTGTACATATAGTCACTGTGAGTTGGACTTGGACTTGACTCAGTGGCACCCAACAACAACAAGCAGCTTTGAAATAAATTGTTTCCTTGAATTAAGATGCCACCACATTGCATATTGTTTTAAAAGTGTTAACAATGAAGTAAGTGTCAAAGTGTTAATGTAGCTAATGAGATGTTAAACCTAATTCAGGCCGTCTGAGCAATATGTTAACATTTGTGTCCAGGTGATTAGACAATACTTAAAACTGCCTTCTTTAGTTAGGAAAATAATCACTATGGATACTTTCAATATCTGAGTCTCCCTTCTGTAAAAATTGTGAATAAAATTGTACTCAAAAGGTACTTCCTCATGCCCCTTGTAAGACATATAGATGAAATTAAAATTTAAAAATACTTTTTAAGAGGTCTGAAGATGATACCTTTCCATTAAACACTCCTTTGCTCCACATATGCCAAATTGACTCATCTTAACAAGTTTAGTGCTGAGTTAACTATTGCTGGGACTTATTTGTACTTGTTTTGTACTGAATCAGTATTCTTTCTGTTTCAGAGGGGCAAATCTCCAAGCACATGAATCACTAGGTTAAATGAATCACACTGTTGACTGCCTGGGCTGGGATTTAGCTCAGTTGGTAGAGCGCTGCGCTGCAGTCTCTGAGGTCCAGAGTTCAATTCCCAGCACCGCAAAAATGGGAGAAGGGCCTGGCAATCCACTCCCAAGGCAATCCCAAAACAGTCAGCCATTGAAAACCCTATGAGGGTCGCTATGAGTCGGATACCGACTCGACGGCACCTAACAACAACAACAAAGTTGACTACCTGGAGGATACCTCAGGGCCTCACACTAAACAGCTCCTCCATCTCCAAAAAGGGTTCCCTATCCAAGTTGTCCTAAGCATGTGGTCCTCCCCCTGAGCCCACTAGGAAAATCTGCACCACTTAATAACTGGTTATTGTTGTTGTTAGGTGCTGTTGAGTTGGGAAATGGACTCTGATTCTCTGAAGAAGTCCAAGATTGGCTCTCAAAATCCTGGAACAAAATACACAAAAATATAGGGTCAAACAGCAGAAAACAGTACTGGATTTTCTGCATTTTATTTCTCCCATGCAAATTCCTGTAAAACTGAGATAAATGTTGCACTAGGATCTTTAAAAGTGCTGGGAAATGCGGATAATAACTTCCATTTTGCTAACATGATTACCAAGTTACAACACAGCATTCTCTATGGTATAAATCATGTTAGAATGTCTCCATCCCGACCTACTTGTTACATAGAACAAGAAAAACAAACAGGCTTTTAAATGCCACAGTCGTCTAACATTTGATCAGATGGTGAGACAGGAATTTAACATTCATTTCAAAATTTAGGGTGTTTAAACAAAAAGGTCTTTTAATAGCACCGTGAGTTAAAAAAAAAAAAAAAAGGCTGTGCTGACATTGTAAAGTCCGACTGAAGCTGATTTATTTTCTGTGTGTACATTATTTACAAGAGATGCCAAGAAGTTGGTTTGTTTAGGGTTCAGACCAGATTTGGGATTCAACAAACACAAGTGTCTAACATAAACTTGGAGGTATTTGTCTTGGGTTAAACCTCAACAATTCTTGTGCTACCTGAACGTGTCAATTTAACAAAACAAGCCAGGGAAACCCATCACTCATCTTTAATCCCTTTTTAAACTTTGGAATGAAAGAGGAGACTTCAGGCAAGGATTCCACAATGGTGCTAGGGAAGGATAACAGCATCCCACTAAAGATGTCAGAATTTGTTTTTCAGCGAAATAGAGTAAATTCATACCAGAGAAACTGGTAGGAGCTTAATTTCCTGAAACAGTAGATACCCTGTCACATTTTGACATGTATACATTGGAAAGAAACTTCCATCAATGCTTCCATCAATGCTTGCAAATTTAGCATAAAAATTCCTATTTGTTTCATTGTAGTTAGTTCCTTTTCCACACTTAAAAGAGTTTGGCAGTACAAGAGACAGCTAACCAATGTTGTGAAAATTTGTAATCCTTGCTATGAAAGGAACTGTTGAATCAATGATTTGCTTTTAGGTTGGAAAAGATAAAACTTAGGAAATGTTTCTACTATGTGAAGGAAGATCCATTGGGTTGTTTTTTCTACTTTTAGCTCCATAAATCTAGGGCCAATTAGATAAAGAATTAGGGGAAGCTGATTAAAGAATCATTAAATATTTTTCTAAGAATTTGACCTGTGTTAGAATAAACCACTTTGTGAGTTGGGAAGTTGCCATTCATGCAAGACCCAAATAGAAGGTGGATGATGAAACTCATGGAAGTTCTGCTTTACATGGAAAAGAAAAATGGAACACGAAAACACACAGCACAAGAGCAGGAATCTGTGACTTAGGCAACTGGCTTATTCTGTTCTTCAATACTCTCCCTATAAATCGGAAGAGAAATAATCATATCTCTGGGATGTTGTTAGGTTTAAATGTGAGAAGGCTTCCCACTCATCCCTGACCCCTTGTAAGTGCCTCATAAATATGAAATATTTATAATATTCACATATATTATTATATATACATTATATATATTATAATATTCATATAATACTTATGTTGTTGTTGTTGTTAGGTGCCGTTGAGTCAGTATCCGACTCATAGCGACCCTCTATTCAACAAGGGGAAACACTATTGTCAGTGCTTCTCTGCTATGCATAGGGTTTTCAATGGCAGATTGATTTTTGGGAGGGGGTTGCCAGGTCCTTCCCCCAAGCCTACAGCTTCTGGTGTTCCCAGGCGGTCTCCCATCCAGGTACTAACCAGGCCCAACCCTGCTTAGCTTCTGAGATCTGACGGGATCAGATGTCACAGGGCTACCTCTGCAGGCCATAATACTTATAATACACAGAAGTAACACGGTGGTAACAACGCATTTGATAACGGACAGGATAATACCTGCACTACAACCATCAACCACTCCACAATAAAGAAAGTTTGGTGACATACATCTTTTTATTTTCATCACAATTATGATGGTGTTCCATTCGGTCAGCTTAGTAGATAATAAGGGCATATGGGCATCTTGGTGCATTTGGCAGTCATTCCAACAAATTAACCAAGCTTCCTAGATGTAACTGGCCACGGTGTCTTTGGTGGGTTGTATAGTTGTCCTCTGTCCTAGTGTTTTGTTTTGTTTTGTTTTGTTTTGTTGTTGTTGTTTTATTGCTATCACAGAACACCTGAGACTGGGTAATTTATTCTGGAAAGAGGTTCAAAGCTCACAGTTCTGGAGGTTTGAATTTCAAGACTGGGAAGCTGCATGTGCCAAGGACCACGTGGTGCATCATAACATGGCAGAAAACTGGAAGGGCAAGCAGGTCGATTCAAAAGGAACAAAACACAAAGGATGGCCCTGCTTTGTAACGAGCCATTGTCACAATAACCAATCCAGTCTCCGAGAGCAGCATGAATCCTTCTTATTGGCCTGATAGCCCCCTAAAGTTCCCAGCACCTCTCAATACTGCCATGGTGAGGAATGGCTTTCCAACACAGGACATATTCAAGCCACACCATTCAAACCACAGGATCCTCTGTTATTTGGTCATCTATTCACCACAGAGCGGGCTAGGATTTAGCTCAGTTGGCAAAGTGCTGCTCTGTGCTATCTGAGACCCTAGATTCGATCTCTAGCACCACAAACACGGGAGAAGGACATGGCAACCCACTCCTGAACCAATCTTGAAACAAGCAGCCATTGAAAACCCAATGAGGGTCACTATGAGTCAGACCCAGGTCGATGGCACCAAACAACAGCAATAATTCACCACAGAAGGACAATATCTCTCCACCCACTGGCTCCACCCATCAGTCACATGACTTGTGCCTCCATGTAAGAGGAGTCTATTTCCCCATCTCCCCTCCCAGCGGAAGCCTTGTCTATGTGACTTGCTTTGGACAACAGCATCTGAGATGGTACAGCGTGAGCCAAATAAAAGCCAAAGCTTAAAGACATACTACTTGTCACTGGAAGCCTTGTTGCTCTTTCTCTGTACACAAGCCACAATGTAGGTAGAAAAGTGTTATACAGGTTTTTCCTTCTATCTGAATCTTATGATGTGAAGATGTGATGAGCCCAGTTGCAGCTACCAGTCTGCTAAAATGTAACAAGAACCAAAAATAAAGGCTTGTAACTGCGAATTCATGTGGTTTTAGAGTTGTTATACTGACACAAGCCTGCAGCCATAGCCCTGTGGCATCCGATCCCGTCAGATCTCAGAAGCTAAGCAGGGCTGGGCCTGGTTAGTACCTGCGATGGGAGACCACCTGGGAACACCAGAAGCTGTAGGCTTGGGAGAAGGACCTGGCAACCCCCTCCCAAAAATCAATCTGCCATTGAAAACCCTATGCATAGCAGAGAAGCACTGACAATAGTGTTTCCCCTGTTGTACAGAGGGTCGCTATGAGTCGGATACTGACTTGACGGCACCTAACAACAACAACATACTGACACAAACCTGAAAAATATAGAAAAGTAAACCTAAGATGTAGAGATTGGCACCAGAAGTAGGGTGATGTCCAGCTAGGACCACTGGCCTCACAGCCAGGAGCTAAGTGGTGAGGAAAATATGACTGAAGCCGGACACCATGGCACACTCTGTTATCCCAGAAATTCAGGAGGCTGAGGCAGAAGGATTGAGAGTTTGAGGCCAAAGGCAGCCTGTTTCGCTGAGCAAGACCCCACCTCAAAATAAAAAGGGCCTGGGGTACGGTTCAGCGGTTCAGCACTTGCCTAGCATGTGTGGGGCCCAAGGTTCAACCCCTTAGTACTGAAGGAAAAAAAAGAAAAGAAAAGAAAAGAAAAAAGAAAGGAAACAAAAGGGAAAAAGAAAACAAAGGGAACAAAAAGAAAAAAAAGAAGAAAAGGAAAAAGAAAAGAAGAAAAGTCATTGGAGCTTGAGAAAAATGATGACCCTTTATTATGCAGTTACGTGATTTTTGGTTAAAATGCCAACTGTAACAGCATGGAAGTCAGATCACATAGCTGATGGACCTGTTGAACGTGGGGCTTTGGGCAGATGACAAAGCAGGGACTTTGCTAGGATGCCTGGGTTGTTATGCTTGGCTTCTTTGACAAGGAATCACGAGAATACAACAAACTGAATCAAACTGAGATAACAGTATATGGGGAGAATACTAGGATGAAAGCTTGTGGATTAAATTCAGAAACTTCTTACCGGGTGGAAAGAAGCAGTTTTGTTTTGGTTTTTTGTTGTTTGTTTGTTTTTGTTTTATTTTGTTTTGCTTTCATCTACGGCTGGTGTGAAAATATTGAAAACTGCTTGAGCAACAAAACTCAGACTTGATATCAAGGCAAAACTCAAATCCTCAGCATGGCCATCACCTCCTTAGTTAAACACTTTACATGGTTGAAGTTGCTCAAATAAAATCCTTTAGTTTGGGGAGTGGGAAATGCTCTGGATTTGGCTGAGCATATGTATGGCTCCTTGAAGGAACCACAAAACTCAAACTTCACCTAGAGAGAGAGAGGAATCAGAAGGAATTGTGCATAAAGCTGTTGGCACATGGAGCTATTTAGGCACCAACAAAAGTTTGACAGATTATATAGGCACAAGGGTCACCAACCCGGAGTAAATCAGACTTTGAGAACTCAAAAGCATTTTCGGTGCATTACATTTCTACCATGGGCTGGGATTTAGCTCAGTTGGTAGAGTGGCGCTCTGCAATCTCTGAGGTCCTGAGTTCGATTCCCAGCACCACAAAAAATGGAGAAGGACGTGGCAATCCACTCCTCAGGCAATCCTGAAACAATCAGCCACTAAAACTCTATGAAGGTCTCTATGAGTCAGACATGACTCATTGGCACCCAACAACAACAACATTTCTACCAGGAGGTATTATGCTGCTAAGTCCGCTCAGTACCCAGGGAGGACATGTTCTCCAATGTCCTCTTCAGCTATCCAAGGGGGATGGTGGAAAAAGGAAGATATACAAGATGATGAAGCCAAGAGCTATAGAAATTATAAACAGGGCTCTCTCGGGAAGCAGAAATGTGGCTAATCAAGGAATTTCTTTTATTAGGAGTGCAGAAAAACTAACTCATTCTTCTAACAGGAAATCATAGCAGAGCTATAAAATACTTATATATGTCTAATAACAGTTATATATGTCTAATAAGAAGGTATATATAATATAATAATATATAATTATACAATATATATTAATATATTATTTATATATTATATTATATGTACTATATACTATATTATATATTAAATAATCTATTTTATATATTATATATTGGTATATAATATATATTTTATATAACTATATATAATAATAGTTATCTATGTCTAGTAATTACCATGGGAGAAGGACGTGGCAATCCACTCCTGAGGCAATACCGAAACAATCAACCATTGAAAACCCTATGATGGTCCCTATGAGTTGGACTTGACTTGATGACACCTAAAAACAATAATAATTACCTTTAAATACAAATGTAAAAAGCACTAATGTGAACAGATTTCACTTTAGCAATATATTATCCAGAATATAGTTAAATGTTAATGTGATAAAAGGTATTCAGTTGTTGTTAGGTGCCTTCAAGTTGGTATCCTACTCATAGCGACCCTCATAGGGTTTTCAATAGCTGACTGTTTTCGGGATTGCCTTAGAGTGGGTTGCCATGTCCTTCTCCCATTTTTGCGGTGCTGGGAATTGAACTTGGGACCTCAGAGACTGCAGCACAGCGCTCTACCAACTGAGCTAAATCCCATTCAGTTGTAGAGGGAACCAAAAATCCTCTCTGAACAGTTTTCAGAGTTCCTCTTTGCCCTTGGCTTTGCGTTTCACTGTGGAACACCTCCATTTGCCTTCCTTATACCATTTTCAGCATGGGGTGTGTAAAGCATTTTGAATCTATGGTTTGATGGGTTTCATCGGGGTTTTGTTTTGTTCTGTTTTGTTTACTAATTCTCAAACACCTTTTCTAATATTGCTTTTCTGTCATTTTTTTACTCCTAAGATTTTGATTACATATTAGCATAATTCAGTGTGATCCATTTATTTCTTATTTACCACATCTTTTCTTTTTCTTTTTTTAGTATTTTCTGACCTCCCTATATATGCTTGAATTTAACCTGCACCTTTTCAATAGTTTTCAAGGGCAACAAAATCAGATGTGGATTGGAAGTGCCTATGAATTGCCTTTGTGGTTGAGATTTCTTGCACAGGAATCTAATCTACATGCAAATCTAATCCACAACTGATGTCATGGCCCTCTAAAATTGTGGAACCCCGATGTGTCTGTAAGTTTGTTGTGTTTCAGATACCAGCAGGGCCACCTATGGTGGACAGGTTTCAGCTGAGCTTCCAGACTAAGACAGACTAGGGAAAAGGAACTGGCAGTCCACTACGCAAACAATTAGCCATTGAAAGCCCTATGAATAGCAGAGAGGCACGACAATAGTGCCAGAAAATGAGCCCCCCCAGGCTGGAAGGCATTCAAGAAATGACTGGGAAAGAGTGGCCTCCTCAAAGCAGATGAGAATGGAGTAAAGCCCCTGGGACCTCCTTTTGCTGATGTGGCACAACTAAAAATGAGATGAAATATAGTGATAACAATGGCCTCAAACATAAAACAATCATGTGTATGGCACAGTGTTGGGTAGTATTTCGTTCTGCTGTACATAGGGTCGCTATGAGTCAGACCTGACTCCACAGCACCCAACACAACAACAAAATGGTTAAAGGGATACAGATTAGATTCCAGAATATATGGTATTTTCAGAAAATAATAAAACTAAGAAACATCTTAAACTATGTCTAATTTGCTAGTAAGCCCACATGTTATATTTTGACTTCAGTTGGTTTGTTTTCAATATTTGCCAATACTCTGCTTTATCCTTCATTTTAGCATAGAATTTCTTGAACACACTCATCAGAGAGAGTTCAAAGCCCTTATATGTGAACTGCAATATCTGGATGACTTCTTGGATTATTTAGTTATTTCTCTTCACTTTTGTCCAACTTCTCTGGTCATTTGGTGTGCTTGGTCATTTTTTATTACATATCAGGCATTGTAATATAAAAAAATTAGCTAATTTGAGACTATAGGTTAAATTGTCCTGAATTTGGGCTTAATTTTCCTTCTGATACTTTAGTTAGAAGATCCTTTCACTTGATCAGATATTCTGCTGATTCAAATCTGAGTTTAACTTGTCATGGTGCCCTTTCATTTCCTTTTCAGTTTTCTCTTTTGTGTGCAGTTAAGATCTCACCAAAAATCCGAGGCTCTTTCCCATCCTCTATATCGGAGGGCCCAGCATCTCAATTTTAGTTTCCTTAGCCCCATACTCTATAGCCATACCACCATGGCATCCATTCGATGAGAATGATGAAGATCTCAGAAGCTAAACAAAGTCAGGTGTGGGTAGTCCTTGGATGGGAGACCACCTGGGAATACCAGGTGCTGTCAGCTTGAGAGAATGATCTGGCAACCCACTCCCAAAAAGCAATCAGCCACTGAAAACCCTATGAATAGCAGAGAAGCATTGACACAGTGCCAGGCATGGTACAGTGTTGGGGAGTGTTTTGTTCTGTTGTACATAGGGTCGCTATGAGTCGGACCTGACCCAAGAGCATCTAACGATAACAACAATCTAGCTCAGGTAACTTTTGGACAAATATTTCTAAGATGTTTTACTGAAAAAATATATATATTAAATGTATCCTTTCTGCTATAAGCAACCCACCCTACTGTGGTTATATGAATAAACAAAAGTCCAAAGGAGGTTGGGGGAAAGAGAATTGGAGAACAATTCTGTGCATCATTCTAAAATAGTGGCATATAGATGTGAATATTTCAGAATATCTCTTATTAGGGGACCTGCAGCCATACCACTGTGGCATCTGATCTCATCAGTTCTCGGAAGCTAAGCAGGGTTAGGCCTGGTTAGTCCTTGGATGGGAGACCGCCTGCGAACACCAGGTGCTGTAGGCTTGGGAGAAGGACCTGGTAACCTACTCCCAAAAATCAATCCACCATTGAAAACCGTACGAATAGCAGAGAAGCACTGACAATAGTGTTTTACCTGTTGTACATTGGGTCGCTATGAATCAGACACCAACTCGACAGCACCTAACAACAACAACAACAAATTATTAGGGGGAAATGAACGCATAGCATAGTCTTTTTCTGGAAAGACAATATACTATGTGGTCTTCCATAACTAAATATTACAAACCGGATGGCTTAAACAACAAAAATGTATTTCTCCTAGCTCTGAAGGGCAGAAGCCCAAGATCAAGGTGCAGCTGTCTTCCTGGCAAGGGCCCTCTGCCTTCTTGCTGTGCCCACCCATGAGGGTGGGCAGCACATGGGGACAGAGGGGTTTGGAGCACTCTTTTCCTTTCCTAAAGCCACAGTTCTGTTAGATTAGGTCCCCACCCTTACGAACTCATTTACCTGAAGTGCGTCCTAAACAGCTCATCTCCACATACAATCATATTGGAAGTTAAAGCTTCAACATCCACGTTTGTAGGGAGTCACAACTCATCCCACAGCAAACCCACATTGCCGTTCTTTTGTTTTAGGAGCCTTTCCGTGTTTCAAGCTTGTGTTTAGTTAAGCCTCTGAGGGGAGCTGGCAATTCAAAGATCCAGACGCCAGGAATTGAGCAAACCCTCTTTATTGCCTTGTGAAAAGGCAACTGAAAGCCACAGATGTTCGTGCTTTCATGGATAAGAAGGGGAAAAAAAAAGAGAATACACAGCAAGAAAGAAAATTAAAAACTTAAGTCAACATAATCATACGAACAGCAGGGAATGGCATCGTCGTCTGCTGCCTGCTGGGACTGACTGAAGACTCGCCTGCCAGGGGGCCATAGCTGAGCGACTGTCCTGGGCACCATCTTCTGAGTGTGGGCATCGTGACAGACCCTGGTAACGTACCTGCCTCACTCCGGACCCACTGTGCAGAGGTTCTTGGATGCCACGCGGCTTCTCTCATTCATTTCAGCCTGCACTGGGAGAAGATCATTTCTTAAATAGTTCTACTGAAGTGGAACAGAAATGCAATAAAATTCACACATTTTAGTAATCCAGTACTGTTAGTATATTTACAAACTGTACAGCCATCATCAGCCTAATTTTTTCTTTCTTTTTTTTTTTTTCCCCAGTACTGGGGGTTGAACCCAGGGCCTCGCGCTTGTATGCTCTGCAAGTGCAGGACCACTGATCTGCACCCTCAACCAGCCCTTTTTTTTTTTTTTTTTTTTTTTTACTTTTCGAGACACCGTCTTGCTAAGTTACGCAGACTGCCTCTGGTCTTGAACGTGCAATCCTCCTGCCTCCGCCTCCCAAGCCGCTGGGATGACAGGCATGCGCCACAGCGCCCTCATCAGCCTAATTTTAACACATTGCAGTCACCCTAAATAACCCTTTGTGCCCTTTACAATCACCCTTCCCTCCCACTTCCCAGCCTTAGTTGACTACTCATCTGCTTTCTGCTTCTAAAGATATTCATTTTCAGAATGACATTGGAAATGAATAGCTTTCATTTATTTCCCTATTTATTTGGCTTTATACCACCCAAAGAAAAGGCAGATTTGCAAACTACAACAAGTGCTAGTGAGGGTGCAGAGAAAAAGGCAGGCTTTTACAGTGCTGGGGGAGCTCAGTCACTGTGGAAATCAGTGTGGAGGTTCCTCAGAAAACTAAAGAGCCAACCAGCACATGACCCAGCTATACCACTTCTTGGGATATACCCAAAGGAAGATTAAGTCATCATACCACAGAACACTTGCACTTCTGTTTTTATTACCAGACTCTTCACAATTGCAAGGTACAGAGGGAATCAACACAGACGTCCATCAACAGATGATTGGATTTTAAATGTGGGATATATGCACATTGGAATATTATTCAGCAGTAAAGAAGAATGAAATTATATCGTTTGCTGTAAAATGGACACAAGTGGAGATCATAATTTTAAATGAAATAACCCAGATGCAAAAAGAGAAATACCACATGTGCTAACTCCTATGCAGGAGGTAGATATACCTTAAAGAAAAAAATATATATATATACATATATATAAACAAATGGGCATAACTAAGATTGGAAAATACAAGGGAACCCAACACAAGCAGGGAGTGGCCAGTGAGAGGGGGTAGAAGAACAACACAGAGGGGTAAAGAGGGAAAGAGAAAGTGCAAAACACAGGAAGTAACTCTATGAAAATCCCATAATTAATCCCATTCTGCTACATGCAATTTTTTAAAACTCCTAGCATACCTCATAAACATCTATAATTATTGATGCAGGCTAATCACAAAGTTTTTATAATTGTTTTAAGAGATGAAAATGTTAGCAACTCAGTTTTAATAATTGCACACTGTATTTAGGAACTGATTTATCATTCTGTAACCCATAAATATGTACAATTAAAATACTAATAAAAATTTTTTAAAACAATTTAAAAAGCAGGTTTGATTCCAGGATCAATGTCTTGAGGTCTTTCTTCTTTATGTTTTTAGTCAGTAGAGATCAGTCATATGGACACTGGGTTTCCATTCCACTAAGACTCAGATGTAATGAAGGAGTAGTCACCCAGCAGACCCCCTAATTACAAAGCTAATAGACAGATGAGGTGCTAATTGACAGATCAGGATCTCGTGTTATACAGAATACCCTCAGTTCTTCCATTGACTGATTCTCATCTTTTTGAGTTTAAGCGTTCTCACCTGAAAAATGGAGCCAATCATAATTTCTATGTTATTGTGAGGAATAAACTCTTAACAAAAGACTTCAGATACCTGGGGTTGAGATTCCTAGGGCATACTAGTCATCCCCCTCTTCCTAGTTTAGAGGATGAAGTCTGATACCAAAAGATAAACTCATCAGTTTAGCATCAGGTGAAGAAACTATGATTAGCACAAGCCAATGTGGAACCCTGGAATAGAAGGTATTTAAAGATTTAGGGTACCAAGCACAGTTTTTACTGATTTGGGCTCTAGATTACGTCCTTTCACTTAACACGTCATATGTAGGTTTCATCATGCCCTACAAGATTAGAAACTCATCAAGGGATGATTCTACAAACCATTTGGGTTCTTTGGCTCTCAATCACTGTGCATGTAAAAACTATAATACAAAAAATGTGTCATATTAGTCTCCTAGAGCTGCTATTACAAAGTACCAAAGACTATGTGGCTTAAACATCAGAAATGTACAATTGCGAGGGCAGGATTTCCAAAATCAAAGCTGTAGCAGGGTTGGATTCTTCTGAATCTTCTCTCCTCGACTTTTAGATGACCCATCCTCCCTCTGTACCTGTTTGTGGTCTACTGTGTGTTTCTATATCCCAGTCTTCCCTTCTCACTAGGACACCAATCATATTGGATTAAGGTCCACCCATATGACTTCACATAAACTTAACTTTAAATCCTCTGTCTCTAATTCAGGTTGGGGTTTAGAGTCAGTTGGTAGAGTGCTGCTCTGCACTCTCTGAGGCCCTGGGTTTGATCCCCAGCATCACAAAAATGGGAAAAGGACATGGCATCTCACTCCTGAAGGAATCCCAAAACAATCAGCCTACGAATAGCAGAGAAACACTGATAGTACTGGCCATGGCACAGTGTAAGGGAGTGTTTCATTCTGTTGTACATAAAGTTGCTATGTGTGGGACCTGACATGATGGTGCCTAACAACAACATCTTCAAATAGAGTCACACTCTGAGATCCTTGGGATTAAGACTTCAACATGTACATTTTGAAGAAGATGATTCAGCTGGTAGCATGCGTTTGCCATAGAATAGATCTCTGATTTGCAAGAGACTGGTTGTTAGGGTTTGAATATGAACAAGCTCAAGTGTTGAAACCTTGATGCCCAGTTCGTGGTGCTATTTTGGGATGCTCTGGAAACTCCAGGAGGTAGGACCTAGCTGGAGACAGTTGGTCACTCTGGGGTATGTCCTGAGGAATGGAAATGAGCACTCTCTTGGGAAATGGACTAGAGGCCATTCCTGTTACATGTTGACAAAGATCTTGTCTTCATTTTGTCCAAGTGTGGGAGGCTGAATTTCAATGTGATGAACTAATGGATCTGGGAGAGGAGATTTCAAGGCAGATTAGCATTCAGGCTGTGGCATGGATATTGCTGTTTGATCTTGGCCAGACACAAAAGTAACGCACACACTGGTACATATACCATCTCATTTCTCACCATAACCCACATGGAAAAACAGTCAGCATGATGATCCTCTCTACTCACCTGGTGAGAAAACTGAAGGGCAGAGACTCGTTAATCTAGGGTTCAATCCTAGGACTTTTGAGTATAGTCATATATATTTTTTTTTTTCACCCAATCACCCCACCTGTCTCCAATGAGGGTCTGCCTGTAGCAGACAGTAGCTTCCAGAGTGAGCAGAAGGTATACTACCCGACCTTTACCTCTAAGGAAGCAGGAGGCTACACAGCAAAAATATGACCAAATGTCTTTGCTTTTGACTGACATTAGCACATTTGGTGTGGAACCTGGTGCGTGTGTGCGCATGTGCACTTCTGATCAGAAGCCCTGATTGGCAGAATTGGCCTCTCTGAAACAAACAAACAAAAATAACAACCATTAAGGAATTGGGCTTAGTAAACCAAATATGTCAATGGAATTCACAACGGAAAGAAAATAACAAAAGGAGTCCTTGATGGTGAAAAACTCTGGCAAGCAAGGACCTAACCACTCAGGGTTTCTTTACATGTCTGAGCGTCAATGGCTTTTTTTTTTTTTTTTGCATTACTGGGGGTTGAACCCAGGGCCTCGCGCCTGCATGCTTTGCAAGTGCTGGACCACTGGGCTGCATCCCCAGCCCATTTTTTAACTTTTTGAGACAAATTCTTACTAAATTACACAGACTGCCTCTGGTCTCGAACTTGCAACCCTCCTGCCTCCGCCTCCCAAGCCACTGGGATTACAGGTGTGCGCCACTGCGCCCAGCTGCATCAATGGCTGCTACTTCTTTTGACCACTTGGGCATGCAGCGCTGTGCCAGACACATGATAGCTGTTCAGTACATTTGGATTTAATTGAAGCTAATTGGCTTCACCACTCAGACTATACACATTGCTGAGCACCTCTTAAAATACCATCAAAACTACCTGTCTCCAGCCTCTTAGCTCCAGAGGTCTCAGCACTTTGCTAACAAATCCTTAAAACAGAAACGTGAAGTAGGAAGATGAAATGTCATCTACAGTCCTTTTAATGATACTCATTACCAAATAAGGATTATCTCCTCCCTGCCCCTCTCCTCTCTCTCTCCTCTCTCTCTCTTTCCGTCCCTCTTTCTCTCTGTCAAAACTAACCTTAAAAGCTACTCAGTTTTATGGAGACAGGTCAAGTGTTCTCATTCTCTTCTACATTTTAAAGCTATCATTTAAAATGCCTAAGTAATTTCTATTAAGCCAACCTGTTAAAATAAAAGGTGCCATATAACACAAATACAACTCCTTTGGGACGAGAGATTCCAGTATGGATTTTCTATAAATCGATGTGGGCGCTTTCTAATGTGCACCCACAGCGGCAAAACCGCAGCTCCCACTGGGCAGTGTTATATCAGAAAGCTAAACTAAATCAAACTATTCAGGCTGATTGTCTTGGGAGTCCAGAGAAAATCGAAATGGCGGAAGGATTTAGCTGATTTCATTTAACTTGATTCCTGAAAATCAAGAGTGAACTCCTTGACATTTTGGACAGGTCATAGCTGTACAGGGGCTTGGAAAGGTAGATACTGCTTAAATACGTGGTGGATGAAAAAGTAAGTCTGGCTAAAGCTAAAAAAAAATAGTGAACACGGTCAGCTTTAAGAAAAATGCAAAGTGAGGAATATTTATTTGCCAAAGAACATCCCACTTAACCTCCCAAGCTTTTCCTCCACTGGGGTGCCAGTGATCTCAAAATATTCCTTTGTAACCTGAATTCCCTAGATTCCCAGGGTCCTGATATTGTACTCTTCTTATACCCTAAACTTGTCCAATATGTCTAGATTTGATTCAAAATGAAACTGGAATATGTGTTTAAAAATTCACCCACTTCTTTATCATAAATATGTAAATGAGACATAAAGAAAGCAATTACAAAATATAATTTCTTTTTGTACCTGAGGGTTGAACCCAAGGCCTCACACATACTTTGCGAGTATTCTGCCACTGGGCTGCACCCCCGGCCCATTTTTATCTTGAGTCAGTGTCTCACTAAGTTCCACAAACTGCCTCTCTCCTGGAGTTCACGATCTTTCTGTTTCTACCTCCTGAGTCGCTGTGATTACAGGTCTGAGCCACCACAGTGCCTGACCTTAAACACAGAAGTAAAGACTTAATTAGTGAAATTCAGAAGTTGGACATGGGACTTCTAGTTCCTACTCATGCATTTGGGGACCTGCAATAGTAAACTAATACAATAAATTCTATATATTTGCAATTTATTCCACA
Organism: Pedetes capensis; assembly: GCA_007922755.1. Taxonomy (NCBI): domain Eukaryota; kingdom Metazoa; phylum Chordata; class Mammalia; order Rodentia; family Pedetidae; genus Pedetes; species Pedetes capensis. The sequence goes on along the minus strand of VMDO01011544.1, from coordinate 13,116 downwards.
TCTTAAAGATGAGTCTATGCATTTACAAAAGAATTGAGCCTAATTTCAGACTTTGAGAGCAGTCAAGTAAGATGACAAGATTTGTTAGACCCTCTCTGATCGTGATGCTGGCTCATTATTCTAGGTACTCTCTTCCTGTTTTCTGGAGGCAAAGACGATTGGCAGTAGTGAACGAGGTGGTATTTCAGTCCCCTGTCGCTCCACCACAGACCCATAAACCCTATTTTTAGTTATGGCAGGATAATATTTTGAAATATTAGCTTGTATCCCTTGATCCTTGCCCCATTTATTCAGCTAGAGCACTTTTTATTCATTGCTTTAGAGAAGATATAACCTAACACAAGGCTAAAAGAAAAAGATAAATGGAGCCAATTCTTGTTGTAAAAGCCTCGCTTTCAGCAAAAAGTAGAAAAAAATAATAATAAGCAACAGTCTTGAGATAATACTCACAAAAACCAGGCCATCTTCCTTGCGAACTAGACAAAGTTTCCTCACACACTAGGGGAGCTTAGAGGAGAAACAGGCATGCTTAGATCCTGTGGCCTTTTGAGAACTGGCTGGTGACATTCAGCCCTTGGGGTGACCTAAGGTAAAAGAGGGGGCTGGGATTTAGCTCAGTTAGTAGAGCGTTGCTCTGCAGTCTCTGAGGCCCTGAGTTCAATTCCCGGCACTGCAAAAATGGGAGAAGGACGTGGCAACCCACTCCCGAGGCAATCCTGAAACAGTCAGCCATTGAAAACTCTATAAGGGTGACTATGAGTTGGATACGACTCCATGGCACCTAACAACAACAACAACAAGGTAAAAGAGAGCTATGCTTTCACATTAAAACCTAATTTTGCTTTTGAGCCACTGATCCCTGGATTGTCAGGTTATAGTAAAATTCAGATTTTCCTGTGAAGTTTCATAACGGAGCCCGCTGAAATAAACTGACAACAGACAGAAAAACAGAAGAAAATCTCACAAATTTATAGCATGCACCAGAGCCATCCAAAATGGGAAACTCAAAGAAGGGCGAGATGAGTGAGGCTTAACTACCCTCTTCATAGGGCAGAGGGAAATGGGGTAGGAGAGCTATAGACAACGTTAGAAGGATAGCAAATAATCTTTTTAGGAGAAATGAATGGGCCTGAGGAACAGACAATAGCACAGGATACAGTTCCGGCGGAAGCTCACCTGAAACCTGTCCACCATGGGAGGCCCTGCTGGTATCTGAAAGACCAGTGGCATAGCTTTCAGCATCTTAGCAACACGAGAGACCCCATAGCATGACAAGCTGACAGTCACATGGGGGGCTGATTCTGCAGTGTTGTCAAATTCCTTCAGCTTCAAATATTTTGGGGGTAGCATGTCCTGAACCCCATCACACCTAAATTTTAGGGGATGGCATAGAGAAAAGGGATTTGGTCTCATATGGCACCAAGAGCCATCTTGGCCCCTTTCTACACTGGCATGTCCCCACACTGACATGGTTGAGGATGTCGGCTTTCAGGCTGGGTCCCCCATTCCTTCTTCCCTACGGCATGGCTTCTTTAGTTCCAACTCATTCTCACATATTTTCACATATCTTTTGATCTCACAGAGAACCTCCATTTCTTCTTCACCATATAGATCCATGAGAAACCCTGAGAGATTCTTTGAGAGCCTGTTTTCCTATCAAATCATACTTGTGATACTGTAATGTTACAAGAAATATATACAGACAGTGTCAAAAATATGTGTACATATCTTGGGTAATGTTCCTTGAATGACAATTGTGCTTCCACCATTTTCTTAGACAGTCCTGCCTGTCACATGGTGGTCTGTTGTTGTTAGATGTCGTCCAGTCCTGTCCAACTCATAGCGACCCTTATAGGGTTTTCAATGGCTGATTGTTTCGGGATTGCCTCGGGAGTGGATTACTACGTCCTTCCCCCAGCATGGTGGCCTAGAATTCATTTAATATCATCTTTTGAGCAAATGTCATTCAGGTAATACATAGATTGCTGTTGTTGTCGTTAGGTGCTGTCAAGTCAATGTCCGACTCATAACGACCCTAGGTACAACAGGTGAAACACTATTGTTACTGTTTCTCTGCTATTCATAGGGTTTTCAATGGCTGATTGATTTTGGGGAGTAGGTTGCCAGGACCTTCTCCCAAGCCTACAGCACCTGGTGTTCCCAGGCGGTCTCCCATCCAAGTACTAAACAGGCCCCACCCTGCTTAGCTTCCGAGATCTGATGGGATCGGATGCCACAGTGCTATGGCTGCAGGCAGAGAAAAGTGTTGCCCAGGATGCCCTAGAACTCACGATCATTCTGCCTTATCCTCCGCAGCTCATTGATTATGGGCGTGCACCACCAGGACCAGCATACATAGATAGTATCTCTTAAAATGTATATATATATGTATATATATGTGTGTATATATGTATGTGTGTACACACACACACACACACATATACACACACACACACATATATACACATATATGTAAAAATGTACACATTTAGCGAGAGAGAGAGAGAGAGAGAGAGAGGGAAAGGCATCCCAGTATTTGGTCCTTGTCCCCGGTTTCTGACATAAGAGCCCTGGAGTTTTCTGAATAGCAGGAGTGAGGGTTATTCATAATAAGCCCTTTTAACCAGATCAGAGTTTACACTAATGAGTGACCCTTCCCTGGCCCCTTGATAGCATCAGGATGAGGACCAGTGAATGCCAGAAGAACCAACCATGTGATTGGATGGTTGGAAATCCTAGCCCCATCTCCCTCCCCTTCAGAGAGGGAAGAGAGGCTGGAAATGGAGTCAATCACCAGTGGCAATGATTTAATGAATCATCTCTACATAATGGGACCTCCATGAAGACCTCAAACAACGGGGCTGCAAGAGCTTTGGGGTTGGTGAATACATGGAGGTGTTGGGAGGGTGATGGGTGCTGAGAAGACATAGAAGCTCCAACTCTCAGAGGCTCAAAGTGAAATTAGGTTTAAAGGTGGAAAAATACGTTACATTTCTTGTCCTCAGTTAAGATATTGGCATTCATTTTAGACATTCCATACCTTATTTTTTCATTTACATCTGGTTTTTACATTTGTCTTCTTTAGATCTGTTAGAGTCAACGTGTTGTACTTTGAGTTAAAACCTTCAGGAAATATAACTATAAACAGAATGGATAAATATTAAATGGAAATAAGTACAACTGATTTACACATTTTTCACTAACAAATATCCGTCTTACAACCATATGAAGCTTGGGATTTTTTTCCTTAGACTGCTTTCTATATTCATAACATTCCTTTAGTACAACTATATCTGAGGGCCCATTTTCCTTGTCTTTTTTTATTAAGTCATGGCTTGTCGAGGGATACTTTTTTCTTGTTAAAATATTTATTTTTGTTCTCAGGTTGTTGAGGATAGTTAGATATTTATGCTGTAAAGTGCTAGGGAATACTTAAATTGGCATAAGATGCCTAGAATCAAAATCTGAATTTCAACAATTAAGTAATTTTGTCCACAATAACGCAAAAGTGAACATGTAAGACTACTTTTGATCAGTTACTCACTGAAACAGAAATGTTGCCATCTGAAAATAAATGTATGTTGTTGTTGTTGTGTGCCATGGAGTCGTGCCTGACTCACAGGGATCCTTGTAGTGTTTTCAATGGCTGACTGTTTCGGAATTGCCTCCAGAGTGGATTGCTACATCCTTCTCCCATTTTTTTTTTTTTTTTTTTTTTTTCTTGCATTACTGGGGGTTGAACCCAGGGCCTCGCGCCTGCATGCTCTGCAAGTGCTGGACCACTGAGCTGCACCTCAGCCCATTTTTTTTTCACTTTTTGAGACAGGGTCTCACTAAGTTATGCAGACTGCCTCTGGTCTTGAACTTGCGATCCTCCCGCCTCCACCTCCCAAGCCGCTGGGATTACAGGCGTGCGCCACCACGCCCGGCTATCCTTCTCCCATTTTTGCAGTGCTGGGAATTTAACTCAGGACCTCAGAGACTGCAAAGTGGCACTCTACCAACTGAGCTAAATCCCAGCCCCAATAAATGTACAGTTCTCCCTAAAAGGCTAGCAATTAGGGTAGTACTCTAAAGTTACTAAAGCCACTCACCAAACCTATGCAAATACAAAAGGTAAAACATATGAACTACAGGCTCATGCCAGAGTGCTGTAAGGTTATATGATGAGAAAATACCACTATCCTTCTTCTACTACATAATTAGATATTCAATAAGAATATAAACATATAGATGATTTCATTCCTATGGCTACAAATGGTAAACACATCTGTATGTAAGTAATAAAAAGTAAAAGAAGAAAAGGAAAGTTTAACTCGATCAAGAAATTAAAACCAACCCCAATAGAAGAAGGAAGGACTAAGGGGAAGCTGGCTCTGGAATTTTGCCTTCATTTAATATATTTTAACTTCTTTAAGGGGCTGGAATTTAGCCCAGTTGTAGAGCACAGGTCTGCAGTCTCTGAGGTCCTGAGTTTGATTCCCAGCACTGCAGAAAATGGGAGAAAGACATGGCGATCCACGCCTGAGGCAATCTCAAAACAGTCAGCCATTGAAAACCCTCTGAGGGTCAACTAGGAGTTGGACATGACTCGACGGCACTTAACATCACATCACATCAACTTCTTTAAAAATTCTCTTCTGAGGTTTTGAAAACTCCTGAGGTTTTGAAAACTATTGCTTGAGACATTGAAGGCAAAATAGAAAATTATTGCCAGAATGGAGGGCAGAGGAGGGGAAAGCTAGACAGGATTCGTTTTTCTCACAATTGGGTGGCTGAACCTGAGAGGCCTCTACCTCGTTCTCACAGCCCATGCTTCTGTCCTACATCTCTCGCCCACCATGACATCCCGTGCCTTCACTCCATCGTTCCCCAGGGTAAAGAAGAGCTCTGATCCTTGTGTGCATGAGGCAATCATTAATTCATATCCATGGGTTGGGTACCTGAGGATTGAACAACCAGAGACTGAAAATATTCAGAGAAAAAATGTGTTAGTATTGAACATGTATAGACCTTTTTCTTGTGATTATTCCATAAACAGAGTAACAAATATTTACACAGCATTTGCATTGAACTAAGTATTATAAGTAACCCATGCATGAATTAACCCCCCAGTGTCTGTCAGCTTGTCCTGCTGTGGGGGCTTGCGTGTTGCTGTGATGCTGAAAGCTACGCCATTGGTATTTCAGATACCAGCAGGGTTACCCACGGTGGACAGGTTTCAGCTGAGCTTCCAGACTAGGACAGACCAGGGAGAAGAACCCCGCCGCTCACCCAGGAAACAATTAGCCATGGAAATCACTATGAATAGCAGAGAAGCACTGTCAAACAGAGTGCCGGAAAATGAGCCCCGCAGGCCTGAAGGCATTCAAAAAATGACTGGAGAAGAGGTGCTTCCACAAAGTAGAATCAATCTTAATGACCAGTATGGAGCAAAGCCCCTGAGACCTCCTTTCACTGATGTGGCATAATTCAAAATGAGAAGAAACCCAGTGGCTGCAACATTGGGCTCAAACATAAAAAGATCATCTGCATAGCACAGTGTTGAGTACTGTTTCATTCTGTTGTACACAGGGTCACTGTGAGTCAGACCCAACTCGGTGGCACTTAACAACAACAAAGTATTATAAGTAATCTATAAATGATTTAAATTATTTGGGAGGAGATACATAAGTTATTTGCAAATACTATGTCATTATGTATAAAGGACTTGAGAAAATGCAGATTTTTGTTACTCCCTTGGAAGCTTTGGATTCTATATGCTGTGGAAGAATCTTTCCTTGCTACCTGAGATGAATAGATGCTAAATACACAACAATGTGTTATGGGAAAAAAAAAAAACAACAACAACCACATGTTCTTTCCAACCATAGTGTGAATGGTGTGTATGGCAGAATTGGTAACTTTGAATCCAGCTCTTCCTAATTGGAGAAAATGCCTTTGAAGACCTCTAAAACTGGACAGGACTTGTAATACCTGAGGAGGCATGAGTTTAGCAGAAGAGAGAAGAAAATTCCAGGACATTAAACTGTACACTAAGTAGCATTAGGAATAGAACCAAAGGGCCCTCATAGAATAAACAGTGGCCTTCAAAAAAGGGGCTGGGATTTAGCTCAGTTGGTAGAGAGCTGTGCTGCAGTCTCTGAGGTCCCGAGTTCAATTCCCAGCACCGCAAAGACGGGAGAAGGACGTGGCAATCCACTCCCAAAGCAATCCCGAAACAGCCATGAAAACCCTATGAGGGTCGCTATGAGTCGGATACCAGCTCGACGGCACCTAACAACAACAACAAATTCAAAAAGGAGTCTCATGGATCATCTACTCTGTGATTCTCACTGTAGAGATGAGGAAATGTATCCAAGAAGTCTGTTTCTGAGCCCAGGAAAATGCATTTGTCTAGGGTAGGGCTCAGCAAATGTTTTCTGTAAAAGGTAAGTTAATAATCCTGTTAGACATTCCAAGCCCTGTGATCTCTGTCACAACTACACAACTCTGTCCCTAAAACAGTCACAGGCTACAGGTAATGAATAGGAAGGGCCATGTACACACAAAACTTTATTTACAGCAACAAGCTACAGATGAGATTCATCTTGCTGACCTCATCATGCCAATGCCTGCACCATATTCTACGTCCCAGCTCAGTGTTCCACTCATCACAAACTAGGGAAAGAAAACATAGTCTTCTCAGTATGCCCAAAGTGGCTTTTAATGCTTCTCTAGAATGTCCTCAGATGACCCTTAAAAATGTATGCGTGTATTTGCAGACTGCCTGCAAATAAAGATGATGTAGATAAAAATGTCTGCCAGTCCCAACATTTTCCCATTTCTCAACTCTAAACCATCCCATGAACTCATCTGGTATATGTTTTACACATTAAGTCTGTACCATTTATAACCAAAATCCTAAACAATCAGCTCAGTACATTTTTACTTACTTGAGATTTCCTACTTAGATATTTTATCACCTAAATTGTTTACCATAATTCCTATGTCTTAACTTCATCTTTAACACAAATCCCCTCACAGATTTATTATGCATGTCTCTGTAGGCTTATGTAGAGATTAAAATATTTTAAAATCATTTTAAAAACCCATCAGCATTATAAACACAGAACAATACCTTATATTTGCACACAACTTTCAAAGTGTAAAATACTCTCTTATTTTGAAATTTGGCCTGCAGCCATAGTCCTGTGGCATCTGATCCTGTCAGATCTCTGAAGCTACGCAGGGTCTGGCCTTGCTTGTCCTTGGATGGGAAACCACTTGGGAACACCAGGTGCTGTATGCTTGGGGGAAGGACCTGGCAGCCCACTCCCAAAATCCGCCATGAAAACTCTATGAACAGCAGAGAAGCACTGACAATAGTGTTTCCCCTGTTGTATATAGGGTTGTTATGAGCCAGATACTAACTTGATGGCACCTAACAACAATTATGAAATTTTTCCTCACTACAATGCTATGAAGTAGGAAGTGAAGTTATTATTGTCCTGTTCTTATAGATGTAAAGAGAGAAAACTTAATTGTGTGACCTCCCCATGGCCTCCCATAGATAATAAAACTAAAACATAAGTCTGAAGAATGACCCTCTAGTACTTTCTTAACTATACCTCCCTCTTCTATATGTGCAGTAAAGTGCCTCAGTGTCAGCATTATCATTCTTTCCTTCCTAGCCGTCCAGCTGCCAGCTCTGACTGACTTCTCTGATTCCATTAGCTCCCCTTGTGATGGTGAATCTTGACTGTCGACTTGGCTGGATTGAGAAGCACCTAGGATATTTGTAAAGCACACTTCTGGGTGTGTCTGTGAGGGTGTGTCCAGAGGTGAAGCAGGGAAACTCATCTTGAATGTGGGTGGCACTACGCCATAGGCTGGGGGCCTGGATAGAATAAAAGGAGAAAGATGAAAAAGCCAGTGAGTGAAGGCAGCAGGCATTCATATTCATTCATTCATTCATTCATTCATTCATTCATATTCTCTCTCCCTCTCTCTCTCTCTCTCTCTCACTCCTCTCTCTCTCCCCCCTTCTTCTTTGACATCATGAAGTGAGCTGCTCTGCTTTGTTCTACACTCCGACAGGATAGACTGATACCCCTGAATCCATAGACAAACATAAGTCTTTACTCTTTCAAGTTCCCCTGAAGTATTTTGTCACAGTGCTAAAAAAGTGACTAACAGAGCCAGGCGCGGTGGCGCACGCCTGTAATCCCAGCAGCTCGGGAGGCGGAGGTGGGAGGATTGCAAGTTCGAGACCAGAGGCCCTGTTTCAAAAAACTGAAAAAATGGGCTAGGGGTGCAGCTCAGTGGTCCAGCACTTGCAGGGCATGCAAGCGCAAGTCCCTGGGTTCAACCCCCAGTACCACAAAAAAAAAAAAAAAAAAAAAGAAACCTGACTAACATAGACCTCTGTGTACCAACTTCCTCACCATCAGGATTAAACCAATAGTGTATTGCTTCTTATATGAGAGGCTCTGGAAAATCAGGTAACAGGATGATTTTGAGGATGACATGTTCAAAAGGTCAAACCTATACTAAATGACAACTTGAGGCAGCATGGGATAGTTTTAGGCTGATGGCTTTGCGGCAGGTTTGGAACTACTTTTTTGGCATACTTCTTGTTCGAGGATTAGTTGCATGCTGCGTTAGGTTGTGGTTGCTGCAACCATGGCCTAGAGGTGCACATGCAGAATCCTCAGGAATCTTACTGCAATCTGAATATGTGAAGATACTAATAAGACCTCCCTGGATACACAGGATGACACACTTTGAGCTTTACAGTTTGGAAAATATGAGCAAAGATTCACACAGAAGTAAAAATACAAAACCGGGGTTTACTTTTCTCCTGACAAAATGAAATGATCAGTCTTCCAAACTGGCATTATAAGAGGATCTTGACGTGCTCACTATATATCTTCCAGCTCTACCGTCCAGCCAATTTCTCTCAACACTCCAAGGTGGAGACAATTCAACTTCCCTTTCCCATACTCATCCTTCTTTGGTTGTTGAAAGAAGATTGGATTTCTTTAATGAAAACAATTGAATTTTTCAATTCCTGGGTCCCAAGTGTTGTATTCCTTGGCAAAACTCATTTTGGTTCTCTCTTGGCTAAAAAGAACATAACTTAAATTTACCTCTTACTTTAAGTGGATTCTGCCTGCAGCTGTAGCCCTGTGGCATCTGATCCCGTCAGATCTCAGAAGCTAAGCAAGGTCAGGCCTGGTTAGTACCTGGATGGGAGACCACCTGGGAACACCAGAAGCTGTAGGCTTGGGAGAAGGACCTGGTAACCCCCTCCCAAAAATCAATCTGCCATTGAAAACCCTATGAACAGCGGAGAAGCACTGACAATAGTGTTTCCCCTGTTGCACAGAGGGTCGCTATGAGTCGGATACCGACTCGACGGCACCTAACAACAACAACAACAACTTAAGTGGATTAATTCTGGAGAAGGTAGTTTTCTATATATCATTCCAGGTCATTCTCATACCAGAACTCCAGGATATCGAGTGCATAGATACCAGGTTCTTCAGTCATCATTGTCCAACACGTTGTACTCGTTAATTGACATCACCATTGCCATCACCATCACCATAGCCAAAATTAATGAGTACTAAACTCTGTTCTGGGCTGGGATTTAGCTCAGTTGGTAGAGTGCTGCGCTGCAGCCTCTGAGGTCCTGAGTTCGATTCCCAGCACCGCAAAATGGGAGAAGGACCTGGCAATCCACTCCCAAGGCAATCCCGAAACAGTCAGCCATTGAAAACCCTATGAGGGTCGCTATGAGTCGGACACGACTCGACGGCACCTAACAACAACAACAACAACAAACTCTGTTCTGGCTGAGATTTAGCTCAGTTGGTGGAGCGCTGTGCAGCCGTCTCTGAGGTCCCAAGTTCAATTCCCAGCACCGCAAAAATAGGAGGAGGACCTGGCAATCCCAAATCAATCTGCCATTGAAAACCCTATGAGGGTTGCTATGAGTTGGACACAACTTGACGGCACCTAACAACAACAACAAACTCTGCTCAAGTCATTTCCTAAGCAACTGATATACTGCAATGTTACTATTTTCAGACCGAATTCAGTTGTGAAAATACTAGATCCAATTTAGAATCCCACACAACAATTGGTTATTCCATATCTCCAGATGGCTTTGGTCTGGAACAGATCAGCAGTTGTCCCTTGACTTTCATCATTCTGACACTTTTGAAAATGACAGTTTGATTGTTTTGTAGAATATGCCTCAATTTGAGTTTATGATGTTTCCTAGAGATTAGATTCAGGTTGTACAGTTGTGGTAGGAATATTGCAGATGTTTCTCATTGCATGCCATCAGTTGACAAACTGTTCTGGCTTATGCTATCATGATGGCATTCATTTCGTCCATGTTAAAGTGGAGTCCGCCATGTTTCTCCACTCACAAGTTTCTCACTTTCTTCTTTGTGATCCATAATAATGTGTGTGGGAGGGATCATTGAAAGTTTGCAAATATCCCATTCCTCACCAGTGTTTCAATTTACTCACTTATTGACTTTGGCCAATATGGACTTAGGGTTTTGGGTTTTTAATGACCTGGAATCCCTCACTACCATTTATTTTGATGGTCAAATTACTTCCAATTACACCTGTCTGAGTTTCTTCAGGATGATTTCTGTACCTTCTTGACATGGTCCCATTATTCTCTGAGCTCTTCCTTACCTTCTCGCACAAAATGTTTAATATTATACTTGCCCCCAACAAGTTCTGGTATGGGACTATTTTCCCAAGCAGCATCCTTTCTTTTTAGTGGTATTTAGGAGCCAAGATATGGGTGCTAAGTGTACACATTGTTACTGTAGCGATCCTGTCCCCAGGCTGTTACAGAACAGATGAAGGTAATACACACATACACTCACACACAGGTACATCTCCAGATAGCACTATAACATTGTCCCTCAGTGTCTATGGGAGATTGTTCCAGGAAACCCCATACTAAAATCTTTGAATGCCCAAGCCCCTTATATAAAATTGCACAATATTTTCATATAACCTGGACACATTCTCCCACACAGTTTGAATTATCTCTAGATTACTTATAATATTAATACAATTTAATATTAATATTAAATATTAATATTTATATTATTAATACAATTAATACAATATTAATACAATTTGGTAAATGTTATGAAGTAGCTCCTATACTATGATAATTAGGGATAATGACAAGGAAAAAATCCATACCTGTATGGTATCAACACAATTTTTTGGAATATTTTCAATACAAAATTGGATGAATCTGCAGATATGGAACCTTCAGATACGGAGGGCTGGCCGGGTGTGGTGGTAATCCCACCAACTCGGGAGGTAGAGGCAGGAGGATCACAGGTTCCAGGCCAGAGGCAGCCTGCCTAACTTAGCAAGATCCTGTCTCAAAATAAAAATAAAAAATGGGCTGGGGATGCAGCCTAGTGGTAGAGCACTTGCAAAATACGTGCAAGGCCATGGGTTCAACTTCCAAGTACCACACACACACACACACACACACACAAAAGACACAGAGGGCTGATCTTATCCACCTGTATTTATGAAAAATTATGAGTTCATACCAATACTTCTAATTCCAGTATTTTCTCCTTCTTCATGTGTATAACTTCTGTCTCTGACAATGAGAACTTGGTTCTACCAATCTCAATACACTCACTTATTTGATCAATCCACCTTTGTAACCAATTCCACATCACCCCTCCTCACCCCACCTGGGGTCCGACACCCTGCCCTGGGTTACCTCCTGTGGTATGCTCTTCCCCTCCACATATAAAGAAGCACCACGTCTCATCCTCTCCATTTCCAACCCCATGTAAGTGGTTGCCTCCTGTCGTGTTGTAGTGGGTTGAGTAGGAGCCCGTCAAAATATTTGCCCACCTCAAACCTTAGAGCGTGACCATTTTTGGAATAAGGGTCTTCGTGGAGGCAAAAATCTCCAGATGGGATCGCCCTGGATTAAGAAGAGCCCTAAGTCCAACCACAGGCTTCTTTCTAAGAATGAGAGAGGTGACGACACAGGGCAGATTCATGTGAAGACAAAGGCAGTGTCTGGAGTACGAGCCAAGGAACACCCAAGGTTGCCAGCACCCACTGGATGCGGGAAGAGACACACAGGACAGATTCTCCCTCAGAGCCTCCTAAAGGAAATGACCCTGCTCCCACCTCCATTCTAGCTTCCAGAACTGTGCAGAAATATATTTCTGTTAAATTAAGTCCCCGACTTTGATGCCATCTGGTATACAGCAGCCCTCAGAAATTTATTAATTTTTTGGTGGCAAGGGTTAGGTCTTGGATGTACCTTCCAGGGGCCCACAATTCATCCCCCTATATAATAGACATGCTCTTCAGCTGACCTGAGGTTCAAAGCCCCATGCCAAACTGTTCCCACATGCAAACCCCTGCCTCATGCTGCCCAGGTTCGGACCCTGTATGCCACTGCCTTCTTCCAAAGCCTTCTCACTTTCTCAGGTCTGGTTCTGGTGTCCCAAGTCACCAAGTCTTCCCTCTTCTGTCTGCTCCAGACACTGACCTCGCACAGCCCCCAACACGGCTTGAAGACTGAACTTTGGATTTGGCAGAGGAAGGAAGGAGAATCCCATTGACACGTGCCTGCAACGTAAGTTAATTCTGACCAGGAAGAGTTAGGCTTGTATACCCTTCCTACCTTCCCACGGGACAGAAGCCCACATACTTTCTAAGATAAAGAGGAAGGTGTCAAATTCATCCCCATTTCCTGATGGGAGGAAAATATACATCGTGTTCTTGGCAGATAAAGATAGAAATTCTTCTTAAAGATTATCTGTCTTATTTTTCAATACAGTAGCACCTCATTTGATTTAAGTAAACTTGACATTTTGAAACAATAAAGGTACTAAGTCCCACGAACTGAAATGTACTGAATTACATAGCATTCTTCAGAGGTGTTGTTCCATCAAGAAAAAGAGAGGGCTGGAGATGAAGTTCAGTGGTAAAGCATTTGCCTAGCGTGCATAAGGCTCTGAGTTTGATCTTTATTACAGTACAGCAAAAGGAGAAGAAGAAGAAGGGGGAGAAAAGAAGAAAGAAAGAAAGAAAGAAAGAAAGAAAGAA